>VWPW01020716.1:100533-116494 GCA_013389825.1 Crypturellus undulatus
ATGAACCCCCATCCCAATGACCCCCCATCCCGATGATCCCTATCCGGATCCCCGCAGTCACCCACCGACTGCCCCGGCTGTGTGCCCGGCTGCAGCTTGTTGCCCCCCCGCACCGTCTGTCCGTCCCCACCCGTCTGTCTGCACCCCCTCGCACCTCCTCCGCGCCCCCTCCCTCCCTGTGCCCCTCATGACTCCCCCATCCGTCTGTCCATCCCTGCGCCCCACAACCCCTCTCTGTCCATCTGTCCCTCCCTCTGCCCAGTCCCAGGCCTGTCTTTCCACTCACACCCTCTGTGACCCCCCATCTGTCCCCTGTGTTGCCCCCCCTATCTGTCCCTCCATCCCACCCACTCTCGGGACAGGCCGGGAACCCCCCTTCCCTGTCCCACTCTGTGGGTTCGGGATTTGGGTGGGGGGACCGGGATCTTGTGGGGACCCTGCATGCCCAGGGGGACACGCGGGGATGGGGGTCTGGGTGGGGGTCCCGGGCAGTGGCTGGGGGTCCTGGGCAGGGTCCCGCCTGCAGTCACCTCCACCTACTCCCAACTGCCCCCATGGCTGGGGGTGCCCCCCATACACCCGGTGACACCACGAAGCCGCCACTGCGGAGGCCGGTGCCAGGGCCCTGTCCTGCCCACACAGAGGATGCTGGGCCTGGCCACCTGTAACCCCCGATGCTCCTTTGTTTGGTGTCATCTGGGGTTGTCCCTTCTGTGTCACCCGTGGCCATGGTGGACACCGCTTGGGGCAATGGGGTGGCAGGAAGGTGCCAGGGGCTGCTGGCAGCTGCATGGCCTGTGCCCCTGTCCCCTGGGGAGCCTGGCATGGTGACGCCACCGCTGCGTTGCGCGGGGCATGTGGCGCTGTCCCCACAGCGCTGTGCGGGGTCCCCTTGGGGACGGGGTGGCTGGGGCGAGGCGGGTGCCGCAGGTGGCAGGCAGTGCCAGCTGTCCCCTGGCAACTGCCCGGCACGTGGTGGCCGCAGGGACATTCCTGCCCGGCTGGTGCCGGCTGTTCCCAGAATGTGTGTGGGGGTCCCAGCATCCCCCCCACCCCCTGGAAGGACCCTCCCCAGCAGCTGCAGGAGATTCCTGGATTCCAGCATCTGGGCAACACCTGGGCCGGGGTGTGGGGGGGTGCCCTGCACGGACGTGGTGGGTGGATGTGGCTCTCGGGGTGTCCCAGCGCCGCTGGCAGGCGCTGCCTGCTGGGGCAGTGATGAAGCCTGGGGAGGGCCCTGGCGTCCAGGCCCCAGGAGTGGCGGCGCCAGCAGCCCTGGAGGCCGCATGGAGCCCAGCACCCGCCGGAGCCGCTCCTGGGGGGCGGCGGCGGCCGGGGGTGGCCTGCGGGCCTGGCGGGATGATCGAGGTCGTTGCCTGGGCGACGGCGACGGAGCCGCCGGGCCGGCTGCCAAGGGCTGCGGCTCCTGTGCAGGCCACGCGCGGGGACAGCGGTGGCCAGGGAGGCAGCGTGCGCTGGGTCCCCTCTGCCAGGACATGTCTCCACCCCATCACCTGGCCGCCCTCGGGGGGACCCTCCCGTCCCCCAAACTTGTGGCACAGGGAGGGATACCCGTGTCCCCTCCGGTGTGGGGCAGTGGCTGCTGCCATCGTCGTGGGTGATCGGGCACAGGTGTCAGGGTGCAGTGTCCCCCCGACCCGCAGAGCGGCCATGGGGACAGGACAGTGCCTGTGACCTGCTCAGAAGGTGCCTGTCGCCCTGCTGGGATGGGTCCTGCTGTGACGGGATGGTGCCAACGGTCCCACTGGGGTGATGCCCCCCGCCCTGCTGGGACGATGCCACCATCCCCCGAGACAATGCCCATCAACCTTCTGGGACGATGCCCCCTGTCCCACTGGGACGATGCCACCATGGCGGCATGCTGGTCCCTGCTGTTCCCCTGTGGCCCCCGGTGGACGCGCTGAGCGCTCTGCGCGGTGCCTGTGCCGATGCTGTGTCCCCGCTCCCGCAGAGGTGCTGCTCAAGGTGCAGGTGTATGAGAGCGGCACGCTGGCCCCGCTGGCCCAGGCCACCCTCGAGGTTTTCGGCAACCGCAGCTCGCTGGCCACCGGCACCACTGACCATGAGGGTGCCGGCGTCCTGCCTGTCGCCTACCGCCTGGGCACCTGGGTGCTCGTCACGGCTGCCCGCCGCGGCTTCGTCACCGCCTCCGTGCCCTGGCGTGTTGCCAAGCTGCCACGTGAGTCCCGGCACCCTGTACCCTTCCTGGGGGGCTCCTTGGGGGGTCCCTGGTGCCTTAGCGGGCCCTACGCCCCTCTGGAGGGGGATCCTGAATCCCTCCTGGGGGCTCTGAGCCTTCATGGGACCCCCCATTTCCACACAGGGAGACACAGGAGCCCCCTAGTTCTTCTACTGCCGGGGGGAACAGTCCTTTACTGGGGGGTCTTGGAACCCTTATGGGGGCCCCAAGCCCTTCCCAGCATCCTCAATCCCTTATGGGGGGTCCCAATCCCATCGTGGGGACCCTGATCTCTCCCTTACTGGGGGCTCCATGTCTTCCTGGGCTCCCTGAGCCCTTTCCGGGGTGCGTCTGAGGGCCTTTCAGGGTCACCTCTTAGAGCGTGTGTTTGGGTGCTGCCTTGAGGCAGATTTTTTGGGGGAGGAGGCCACCTGTTCTTGGGGAGGTCGGAGCATGGGGAAATGGTGACACAGCCATGTCCCCACACGAGCACTTGGCCCTTGGGCCTTCCCCAGCATGGCGGGGGGGGCGAGGGGGCGCCCTGGGCTCGGTGCCAGCCCTGGGCCCCGTGCGGCGCCAGGACGGGCGGGACACGGTCGATGCGGGCGACCTTGCTCTGGGCACTGGTGCTGCCACCAAGGGCCGCGTCAGGAGCGGCAGGGGGGACGCTGGAGACAAGGGGGACACGAGGTTTTGGTGGCACATGGTGGCGCCCATGGCGTGTCCCAGGCCCCCTAGTCATGTGCCACTGTCCCCATCCTCACTGGCCTCCCAGCAGTTACAGCACAATTTTACCCCCTCCCCAAACGCTATTTTGGGCGCTGCGGCAGGAGTCCGAGGCGGGGTGGGGGGGACACCCCAAATCCTGCTGTCCCACCCAGGGCGGGGTGAAGCAGCTGCAGGTGCCCCCATGTCCATCAAGCCCCATCCTGCCTCCTCCTCCTCTTCCTCCTTCACATCCCTGCTGGAATTGGAGGTCGGACACACGGTGGGGGGGTTGCACCACCTGTCACCCTGTCCCTCCCTCCGCAGTTTACGCCTCCGTCAGCCTCTACCTGCTCCCCGAGCGTCCGGCCACACTCATCCTCTACGAGGACCTCGTGCAGATCCTGCTGGGCTCCCCAGGTGAGTGGCGGGGTCGGCGGGGACCGCGGGCATCCCCTGTGTCCTGCCGGGCGCTGCCCGCGCTGTCGCCCGCAGGAGCCCGCAGCCAGCCCTGGGTGCAGTTCCCGCGCAAGGCGGCCCGCCTGCCGCGCAGCTCCACATACAGCCAGCTCGCTGCCTCGCTGACGGCCGCCAGCACCGACGCCGACCTGCGCGCCTTCCCCTGCTTTCTGGGCGCCGAGCGCAACGGCAGTGGTAGGGGCGGTAGGCACAGCCCCGTGGGCGCCTGGCCCGCACTGGCGCGCTCACCCTTGTGCCCCCCGCAGGCAATGGCACGTGGCTGGAGCTGGCACCCATCGCTGCCATCAGCGTGCATCTCTTCACGGGCAACGGCACCGAGGTGCAGCTCTCGGGTCCCGTCCACCTCTCCATCCCACTGCCCCCCGACAGTGGCCCTATGGTGGCCACCAGTGTGCCGGCCTGGCGCTTCGACAGCAAGAGCGGTGAGCGGGCCCTTGGCGGGGGCACTGTGGCGTAGCCCATGTGGGAGATGAGTTTGGCTGTGTCTTGGCCTGCAGGAGCCCCATGGTGATGGCAGCTGTCCCTCCGCAGGGTTGTGGGTCCGCAACGGGACAGGGTTGATCCGCAAGGAGGGTCGGCAGCTCTACTGGACCTTCGTCTCCCCTCAGCTGGGCTACTGGGCAGCAGCTCTGCCCTCTCCGAACACAGGTAGGGCCAGCCCAGGACCTGCTGCCCTCCTGCATCTCTGCCCCCAGGCCTGGGCACCCTGAGGGGCCAGGAGTATGGGACAAGCACCAGGCCTGACCTGGCATCCCCCGCGGCAGGGCTGGTGGCGATGGCTGCAGGCATGAAGGACATCACCACGTACCACACCATCTTCCTGCTCACCATCCTGGGCGCCCTGGCCCTGCTCGTCCTCATCCTGCTCTGCCTCCTCATCTACTACTGCAGGTGAGCACCCTCCCTGCCCACTTCGCACTCCCGGGCACCTGATTGTCGACTACAGGGGACATTGCTCAGCTGGCACCCCTCGAGGACCCTGTTGATGGCTATAGGTGCTATTGCACTTTGACACCGGCCCTGGGCACCCTATGGCTGACTATGGATGCTATTGCCCTACTGGCACGCCCTGGGCACCCTGTCCCAGTGCCACCGTGGCATCCCCCACCTCAGGGCTTGTAGAGGACCGTGCTGGAGGTGGCACCATCTCGTGGTGACCCTGCCTTGTCCTTCTCTCCCCCACCGCAGGAGGAGGTGCCTGAAGCCCCGGCAGCAGCACCGCAAGCTGCAGGTCTCGGGCACCCTTGATGCCTCCAAGAAGGACCAGGCCACGTCCATGTCGCAGATCAACCTCATCTGCAGCAGCCACCTGGAGACTGCGTCGTCTGGCGGCGACACGGACGTGCACACCCCCATCCTCAAGTCGGCCTTCTCGGCCTCGCGCGAGTTCGAGAGCTCCCGCGAGGAGTTCTTCAAGCAGGTGGCAGCGCCCAAGCTGCGCGGCGTCCCCAAGACGCCCACGGACACCCTGAGCCACCGCAGCGGCCCCGCCAAGGAGGACTACGGGCGCCCAGGCGAGTCCTTGGGCCTCAAGGCTGCGCGCTCCATGGACGGTGCGGGGCCAGGCGAGCCGCCCCTGCTGGACGAGTACAAGCGCAGTTACTCGCACCAGCGCGTGGAGGAGCGCGGCCCGGCTGCCCGCAAGCACCCACGGCCCGAGGGCACCTACGGGCAGGAACCACCCTCGCCGCCACCGCTGCCACCCCCCTTCGAGCACTACGGGGGACCCAAGGGGGAACCCAAGGCGGCTGAGTTCCTGCTCTCACAGTCGGTGGAGCAGCTGGCGCGGCCCACGTCGCTGAGCCAGCCCGGGCAGCTCATCTTCTGCAGCGCCATCGACCACGTCAAGGAGGACGTCTACAGGAACGTCATGCCCACCCTGGTTATCCCGGCGCACTACATGCGCCTGGCGGCCGACTACAGCGCCAGTGAGGCGCCCGCCAGCACAGGGCCGCCCGAGGGGCCGCCCGAGCTGGAGGGCCCGTCGGGGCCCAACGTGGCACCCGCCTTCGGGGTGCCTGAGCCACAGCGGCCGCTGCTACCGCCCGCCTTCCCACTGGCGCCACAGGCATACGGCGCAGGCGAGGAGGGCGAGGGGGCCACGTGGGCGCCGCACGGCGCCTCTGTCAGTGGCTCCGTCACCATCCCGGTGCTCTTCAACGAGTCCACCATGGCGCAGCTCAACGGCGAGCTGCAGGCGCTCACTGAGAAGAAGCTGCTGGAGCTGGGCGTCAAGCCGCACCCACGCGCCTGGTTCGTGTCCCTGGACGGGCGCTCCTCGCAGGTGCGCCACTCCTACATCGACCTGCAGGGCGGCGACAGGAGCCATGGCGTCCCCGACGGCACTGGCGAGCCCAAGCCGCGGCAGCGGCCCAAGGAAGAGCGTGAGCGGCTGCCGCCGGCGCCGGCCCCGGTGCCTGGCGGTGACGAGGCCGAGCGCAGCAGCAGCGGGAGCCACACGGCGGGTGGCTCTCCTGAGGACAACTCGCTGACACCGCTGCTGGATGAGGGTGCTGACGGCCGGGCAGGCGCGGGGCCGCGGCGCGGGCGTCCCCGTGGCGACAGCTCCCGCAGCAGCACCAGCGAGCCCCGACGGGACTCCCTGACCAGCCCCGAGGACGACCTGACCGAGCCTGGCGACGAGCCCGGCGACCGCAAAAGCCCCTGGCAGAAGCGGGAGGAGCGGCCGCTCATGGTCTTCAATGTGAAGTAAGCAGCGTCCCCCGCCCATCCCACCTTCCCCCTACCTTCGTACTGCCACCGAGGTGGCGATGGCCCCGGCCCCGGCCCCGGCTCCTCTGCAGTGCTGCCGAGGGTAGGGAGGTGGCGGGAGACAGTAGTGGGGACGGGGGATGGAGGCCACCCTGAGCCCACCTCCTGCCTGGCCCCTACAGGCACTGAGACACGATGTCCCCAGGCCAGTGACGGCCCCAGGCTCTAACCACTGCCCCCTTTCTGGGGGACGTGACCTGTGTGTCCCCCCACCCTGGCGGTGGCGCTGGGACCCGCTGGGTGTCCCCACGCCCAGGCCCTGCTGCATGGGCTCCTGCTGCCCTGTCCCCAAGTGCCTTCCTGCCCCGCGGTGCTGGAGGGCGCCAGGTTGGGGCCACCACGCCTGGGGTCACCCTGCGTCCCCCTCCCCATGTCCCTTTGCCGTCAGTGTCTTTTTGTTGCTCTGACCTTGCTGGATGTGCATTTGGGGGCGGGTGGCATTTGGGGACCCACATGGTGCCAAGTGGGTGATTATTGCATGCTCCCCCCCCAGACCCTTGTGCCACCCATGCTGGGGGACACCCCAAGGACTGAGGCCAGTCCCCTGCTTCTGTCCCTGCAGGGCCGGGGGGGCTGGCACTGCCCCCCGTGCCAGCGGCGTCTCCAAGCTGGCCTAGGAACAGGGCCAAAGGCAGGCGAGGGCCCCGGCCCCGCTCCGAGACGGGGATTTTAACTGTGTTTCTAAACGTTTTGTACGTGCCGAGGAAAGAAGAAGGGAAAGCCGGGGCCGTGCATGTACCCGGGGGCGGGGGGAGCCCCGCAGGCCCGGAGCCCCCGCCAGCCCCGGGCCGCCCTCCCGTTCCTGCTTGTTCGTTAGAATGGTGTTAATATATAAACCCCGTGAGCACAGCGTGGCCTCCCGTTCTTCCGGTGGTGGTGGGGGGGGGGCCCGCGCTGTCGCGCCTTGGCTTCCCCAGCAGCGGGGACGAGGCCCAGGGTGCGGGGACTTTCCTAGAAATGTTTTATTGGCACTGTGGCGCCCGCAGGGCAGCAGGGAGGGATGTCCCTGGGGGTGGGTGGCAGCCTGTGGGCATGAGGCCATCGTAGGCCCCCAGGTCGCCCCGTCACAGCAGTTCCCGGGTGGAGGCGGCCGCAGCCACGTCCCAGCGCAGGGGCTGGCAGGAGCCCAGGGCACATAGGGACCTGGGGGGGCAGCAGTGACGCCCGTCCGAGCAGCAGGAGCCCTGCGGAGAGCGGGGACGAGGGGCAGCCATAAGGCCAGGGACAGGGGGAGCCACCCTGCATCCCCCCCGGCACCGCTCACCTCTGCAAAGGGGCAGCAGCCCCAGGTGCCGCGTGGGCCAGCGCAGCACTTCTGCCCGCCGCGGCAGAAGTGGGTGGCGTCACAGGGCACAGCCGCAGCAGGTGGCTTGCGTTGCCGCTGCTTCTCGCAGCTCTGCGCTGCCACATTGCAGGTGTAGCCCCAGGGGCAGCAGTGCTCGCGGTCCTTGCAGCACACGGCCTGTGGGAGCGGAGCATAGTGCCCGCTCAGCCCTGGCCCGCGGGGCACCCATGAGGGCTGCAGCCCCCTGTGCTGCCCCTGTGTCCCTGCTCACGCTGGGCAGCTGGCAGCAGGCCCAGTCACCGCTGCGGCTCTGGCAGCAGGTCTGCCCGTCCGCGCAGCTCGCCGTCGCGTTGCACTTCACAGCCTGGCCCCGCCGGCTCACGGGCACCTTGGGCACCCAGGGCACCGTGGGCGACGGCAGCGCTGCCGGCTGCCCCTGGTAGCAGGTGCCGTGTGCCAGGTCGCAGGAGAAGCCCGAGGGGCAGCAGTGGATGCCGTCGGAGCAGCACACGGCCTGGGGATGGGCAGGGGTAAGCCGGGCCCCCTGTATGCCAGGGGCCCAGTCACCTCCCTGCCTCGTGCCCTGGCACAGCCAGACTGCAGCGAGACCCCCCGCAGGCAGGGCCCCCCCGACCTGCTCCAAGGGACAGCAGCCCCATTTGCCCGAGCTCAGCTGGCAGCACGTGTTGCCGTCGGGGCAGCTCATCTCGTCATCACACTTGACGTCCCCGACCGCCGTCCACGCTGGCGTCTTCTCGTGCCAGGGCACGCGGTCGCCCTCCTGCAGGCAGCTGCCCCCTTCGGGGTTGCACGTGTAGCCCTGGGGGCAGCAGTGAACATGGTCGGGGCAGCACACGGCCTGGCGGGCACAAAAAGCACCTTGAGTTAATCTGACCTCCTAGGGCTGTCCCAAACCGCCTTGGTCTTTCCCCCATTCTCTGGCACTTCCCTGCTGCCATGGCCCCCCCAGTACCCAAGGGTGCTCCCAGGTTGCGAGCCCCCATCACAGACCTGCTCCAAGGGGCAGCAGCCCCATTTGCCTGAGCTCAGCTGGCAGCATGTGTTGCCGTTGGGGCAGCTTGTCCCATCGTCGCATTTGACGTCCCCGACTGCCGACCTTGCTGGTGTCTTCTCGTGCCAGGGCACGCGGATGCCCTCCTGCAGGCAGCTGCCTGCCTCGGGGTCGCACGTGTAGCCGTGGGGGCAGCAGTGCACGTGGTCAGGGCAGCACACAGCCTGGCGGGCACAAATAAAGGGTTATGAGCGCGGCCTCCTGCGCCCCACATTGCCTCCATCCCACCTGCAAGGGGTCCCCATGTCCCCTCCCAGAGAGACCAGCCCAATATCAGCCCTGAGCATCCTGGTGGCCTTGTGCCACCCCCCACAGACCAGAACACTGAATCCATTGCGGCAAGAAACCAAGGTCTGAGAAGCGCTGGGAAAAGAGGGATCTGTCCAGCCCTGGGTATAAGAGGGTCCCTCTGGGCAGGGCTCTCTCTGCTGGGGGCAGGACCTGCCCTTGCTCCTCTGGGACAACTTGAGGGTCCCCAGACCCTTCTCAGCACCTATTGAGGCCCCCTCATAAAGTGACTCTGTCCTTGGGGCACCCCAGGGTGCCACCACCCTCCCCACAGGGATCAGTCCATCCAGGGTCCCCCCCGACCTGCTCCAAGGGACAGCAGCCCCATTTGCCCGAGCTCAGCTGGCAGCACGTGTTGCCGTCGGGGCAGCTCATCTCGTCATCACACTTGACGTCCCCGACCGCCGTCCACGCTGGCGTCTTCTCGTGCCAGGGCACGCGGATGCCCCCCTGCAGGCAGCTGCCCCCTTCGGGGTTGCACGTGTAGCCCTGGGGGCAGCAGTGAACATGGTCGGGGCAGCACACGGCCTGGCGGGCACAAAAAGCACCTTGAGTTAATCTGACCTCCTAGGGCTGTTCCAACCCACCTTGGTCTTTCCCCCATTCCCTGCTGCCATGCCCCCTCCCAGCACCCAAGGGTGCTCCCAGGTTGCGAGCCCCCATCACAGACCTGCTCCAAAGGGCAGCAGCCCCATTTGCCCGAGCTCAGCTGGCAGCATGTGTTGCCATCGGGGCAACTCATCCACTCATCGCACCACACGACACGAGCTGGGGACAGAGACACAGGGTAGCAGCCGCCCCGCAAGTGCCACCCATGCCCCCTGCCGCTCAGGGAATATCGATACCTGTGGTGGCAGTGGCCAGGCGGGCGAGCGGCGCGGCGGGGCCGGGCACCGAGCTGCACTTGGAGCGCTCCAGGTCGCAGGCGGTGCCCTGCGGGCAGCAGTGCAGGTGGTCGCTGCAGCACACGGCCTGCGTGAGGGGACACAGGGCAGGGCCCCATCGGTGTCACCGCCGTGACGACACCCCATGAGGCGGGCCACCCACGTCGCGGTGCTGCCATGCTCACGTTCTGCAGCGGGCAGCAGCCGAAGTGGCCCGAGGGCAGCTGGCAGCAGGTTGCGCCATCCGGGCAGGCAGAACGGCCGTCGGGGCAGGTCACCTGGCCCAGCGCCACTGCGGTGGGGATGCGGGGTCACCGAGGCACCCTGGGGACCTCCTCCTCGCCCGTGCCCACAGGGAGGCCCCGGGACGTCTCTCTGCTCCCGTCGCCCTCACCAGCCCTGTCCCTACCTGGCAGCCAGGACTGGGACTGGCGCTTCCTCGCAGGGAACTTGGTGCCCAGTGGGCGCTGGCCGGCGGGCGCCAGGCAGCGGTTGTGGGCCAGGTCGCAGACGGTGGTGCGGGGACAGCAGTGCACCTTGTCCGGGCAGCACGAGGCCTACGGGCATGAGACCCGAGCAACTCGCAGCTCTGCCCTGTCCAAGTTGGAGCCCCATGCAGGCTCCCCTCCGCATGGCACTACCTCGGGCATGGGGCAGCACCCCCAGGCGCCGCTGGGCATCACGCAGCATGTGGAGCTCTCGGGGCACTCAGACTCGCCGTCGGGGCACTGAACGGCCCCCAGGGCTGTGGGGAGGGTGAGTGGGCGCGACAGGGACTCCACAGGGCCCGTGTTACCCGGGCGGGCGATGCAGGAGCTGCCATCGGCGCTGCAGCGGGAGCCGCGCGGGCAGCAGCGGTGCCCGCGGCCGCACGAGACGCCCTGTGGAGAGGGAGGTGCACGGGCAGGTGGGCAGGGCCGTGCCACAGTGCACGTCCCCGCATGCTGGCTGGGAAACATGGCACGGGCCAGGCCGTGTCCCCGGCGCCAGCCTCACCTCCGTCAGTGGGCAGCATCTGAAGGCGCCGGGGCCGGCGCGGAGGCAGCTGGAGCCGCGCGGGCACCGCGAGCCATCCGGGCATGCGCTGCTGGCCGCGGTACTCGCGCTCTCCGCGGGCAGCATGGGCAGCGACTGTGGATGGCGGGAGCGCATGAGGCACGTGGTCGCCTTGCGGCCCCGCTCTGCGCCCGCCGCCGCCCCCAGCACTCACCGGAGTCGTGGGGCAGGGGCGTCCACCAGGGCATCGCAGCGTGGCCGCGGCTCCGGCCAGTGCCAGGCACAGCAGCACCGGGGTCCTCATCGTGCTGTGGAGCTGCCCTGCACCCGCAGAGCTGCCTCAGTGTCCCCGGTCGCGCCAGGTCCCCGTGTCGCACGTGGCTGCACGTGCGATAACGTCCGGCTGCACCGTGGGAGCCCGCGGGGGCGGGAGGAGCCCGCGGGGACGGGGGGAGCCCGCGCCGCTGTCAGCGCCCAGGGACCCGGGGCACCCGCCCCGGTCACTTTCACTTCCCTTCCCGGAACGGGCCGGGCCCCTCCCCGCCCCCTCGGCGCCTTCCCGGCCCCGCCGGGCGCCGCGGGGTCACCGGGCGCTGCGCGGTCCGGGCGGGGGACCCGCGGCCAGCGGCGCCTCCTCCCGCGGGGTGGCGCAGAGCCGGGGACCCCGCGGAGCCGCCCCGCGCTGGGGAGCGGGTCCGGGCGCGGCCAGAGTGGGGCTGGCATCGGGCTCCGCTCTGGGGCTCCCCGGTGCTCCCCGCCTCGGGGTGCCCGTCCTGCCCACGACCCACCAGGGCCCTGGGGGCTCCCGAGCCGGCGCCCCCAGCAGGGACCCTATGGCGGGACGTGTCTCCGTGGGGGGACGTGTCCCCATGGCGGGGGGACATGCGGGGGCCGCGCTCCCAGCCCCGCTGCTCGCGGCCGCCACGGGGCCTGGAGGGACACGCGGCGCCCCCAGCACCCCCAAAAACAGCGGCCCTCAGAGCTCCCTGCCACAGCCCAGCGCCCCCAGCACCTGCCCCAGCTCCAGTGCCCCCGTAACTCCCCAGTGCCCCCGAACATCCTGGTGCCCTCGAACATCCCGGTATCTCCCAACATCCCGGGGCCCCCGTACATCCCAGTGCTCTCGTACCCCCGTGCCCCCGAACATGCTGCGCCCGCCTATCCCCTGTGCCCCCGTACACCCCGCTGCCCCCCGCGCCGTCCAGATCCAGCGCTCCCAGCAGCTCCCAGCGCCCCCCAGCCCCGTGCCCCGCCGTCCGCTCACGCCCGGCGCCCCCGCTGCGGTGCCCGGTGCTACCTGGCCTGGCCCCGCCCGCCCAGCACTGACCACACTCCCGGTGCTCGGCGCCGGCCCCGCCGCAAGGGTCACGCCGACGGCCACCCACAAGCCCCGCCCCGCGCCTCCCCCATTGGCCCGCACCGCCCGCCTGCTGCGCTCCCATTGGCCGCCGCCGCGCGGTGGGGTGGGCCGCGCTGCCCCCGCCCTTCGCCTGCGCACCGCCCTCCCCGGGTCATGTGCGGCGCGGTCACGTGACCACACCCCCCCTCCCCCCCGAGTAGTGCGATGAGTTTGCCGGGGCTCGGGTTGCCCGGGACCCCCGTGGGGGGCGGATCCGAGCAGTGTCCCCCCGGCCGCCGAAAGCAGCAGCCAGCCCCGCATGGAGGGTCCTGCACAGCCCCCACACCCAGGGCCACCCCATGGCACTGGCCACCCACCGCCCTCCCGCCTGCGGCGCTGGTGGCACCCAGACGTGCTCCGAGTCACCCCGGGGGCAGCAGAGTTTATTGCCCGGGTGGCAGGGGCTGCGCATGCCCTCAGATGGCTGACTGCTCCTGCAGGAAGCCCTCGGCGCCTGGCAGCGGCCGCTCGGGCTCAGCAGCCAGCGCCGCCTCGCGCAGCACAGCCACATGCTCCTCGGCCGCCGACAGCGAACGGTCGATCCAGTCCAGCCCGCTGCTCTGGTGGCAGGCGCTGCGCGTCACCAGCACCAGGTGGCTCACGGAGAGCAGCAGCGCCGTGGTCCTGCGGGGCAAGTAGCAGCGTCAACCCCCGGCCCCGCGTCCCCCCCGGCACCACGTCCCCCCGGCACCGCATCCCCCTTGGCACCACATCCCGCCCACACTGCATCCCCCCTGGCACTGGGTCCCCCCAGCACTGCGGACGCGTGCAGCTGAGCATCGTCCTGGCTGTGCCTCGGTTTCCCCATAGCAGCACTGGGATTGGGAGCAAAAGTATCGTTATTTGTCCCCCGCTCCGTGACTTTCAGGACCCCTGTCTACCTGCCCCCACCAAGCGGGACGCCTGGGCCCCCTCCCTGTGACACAACCTGGCATCCAGCAGCTTGGGGTCCAGCGGCGGGTACATGGATCTCACCACGTCGTCCACCCTGTGGGGAGACTGGGGGGTCAGACCGTGGCGCTTGGCACCCCATAGATGTCCCCTGTATGCCCTGCCCCAGCATGGGGCGCTGCAGCAAAGAAGAGGTCCCGGCGCTCCTGGCCTCCTCCCAGCGCCCACAGGGTGCAGAGCACCGACCCCAGCGGGGCCATCATGAGGACCCTATTGTCACCGGGGGCTGGTGCCACATGGGCCCAGGGCATCAGCCAGAGTGACCCCTGACAGTTACCTGGGGCTGATGCGCTTTGCCACCACGATGATGTCGCTGAGGCTGGCAGGTGACTTGACGCGGGCGCCTGAGCCCATGGTCATGGCGACCAGCTTCTCGGTGAGCGTGTGGCAGATCTGCGGGGGTCAGAGCCACGGACCCCCCAGCACCGCCATGGACCCCCTGGCACCACCACAGACCCCCCCCAGCACTGCCATAAACCCCCTGGCACAGCCACGGACCCCCTGGCACCGCCACGGACCCCTGGCACAGCCACGGACCCCCTGGCACCACTATGGACCCCCCGGCACCACAGACACCTCCCAGCACTGCGACAGACTCCCCAGCACCACCACGGACCCCCTGGCATTGCCAGGGACCCTGGCACCACCATGGACCCCCTGGCATTGCCATGGACCGCCTGGCACCGCCACAGACCCCCCGGCATCACCACGGACCCCTCGGCACCAAAGACACCCCCCAGCACCACCACGGCCCCCCGTGCCGCGCCAGGCCTCACCTTGAGAATGGCGATGCAGTGCGACACCAGACCCCTGCGGATGCGGAGGAAGCATGAGCCCGGCCCCGCCGGCCACGAGCTGAATCCAGCCCCTCTCCAGGGGCAGCAGGTGGCCAAGGGGGTCGATCCCAGCCCCGTGGGTCGCTCCTGGCTTGCAGGGCCAGGAAGCGATGTGTCCCAATGGGTGTTGTCCCAAGGGGGAAGTCCAAAGGATTTGGCACCAATGTGGGGTGCAAGATGGGGCGCGGGAGAGACAGGAGGGCACCCAGTGCCATCTCCTTGGGGGCATGAGGCCTTACGAGGCGTCCTCGATCCAGTGCTCGTTCTCCAGGATGGCTTCGATGTGAGGGTTCGTGATGACCACGTCATCCAGCTCCAGCTCCGAGGGCTCTGACTGCGTCTCCATGGCCCCCATGAGGTCCACAATGGGCCTACAGCGGGGACACGGGGCTGCCTCAGCGCCCACTGCCACCCGCCTCGTGACAGTGCCGGGGGGGACGAGCCACGGTGACATGTGGAGCCACCACAACAGTGGTGTCACCTCTCCACCCTGGCTTGGCGTCTCCAAGCTCTTCCCAGCCCTCGAGATCCATCCATGCGGAGGGGACCCCAGGAGCTCAGGGCACCAGCGGCACGTGGCCACCCACCCGCCAATCTGCCATGCGCAGGGTGCCCGCGGCGGGGACAAGCCCAGGCGGGCAGGGGGACGCTCACTTGGTGTCATAGTGGTGCAGTGGGTCCTTGGGGCGGCAGTAGCGCTGCCGGCAGACCACAATGAGCGCCACGAAGGAGGCCAGGAAGATGGTGGCCAGCACACCGATGGCCACAATGACGACAGTCTCCATCGCTCCGGCTCCCTCAGGCGTGACGCTCCATGCGGGACACGGAACTGCATGGGGAGGGCAGGGAGGGCGTCGCGACCCCGCCACTTCTTATCCACTTCCCAACCGCTTTCCCGGATTTTCTGTGGATGCCTGGAGCTGTCGTGACCTCCCCCCTGGTTCTCCTGCCAAAGCTGCGGTGCCGGACCTGGCTGCCACCTTCCCTCCCCGAAAACAGAAGCAAGCAAAAAGGCGCCATGGGGGGACACGGGGAGCAGGGACAGTCCCCAACCTGGCACTGGGACCACGTCGACAAGAGGCGCGCAGGGAGGGTGCAGGGAGCCGTGGGGATGCCTGGAGCACAGGACATAGTGGGACAGGGGCCACCCACAGGACATTCCATTTGGGGCTGTGGGGACACTCAGTGCTCGGTCCATATGGGGTGACAGGACACACACAGCCAGGTCCATATGGGGCTATAGGGGACACCCAGCGTCGAGTCTATATGGGGTGACAGGACACGCACAGTCAGGTTCATATGGGGCATAGGGAGCCTAGCCTATTTGAGGCATCAGGTCTGCAGGGGCTGCTCAGAGCACAGTCCCTCCTGTGGCCCTGCTGTGGGGCTGCCGCCCCCCCGCACCAGCCCCCGGGACATCCCTCCCGCCCCGTCCCGCCCCGTCGCGTCCCCTTGCCCGGCCGGGCCCTGTATCCCGCGTCCCCGCTGGGGGGCCCGGCCCTCCCTACCTGGCGGCGCCGCCGGGGCCGGCGCCACTTCCGCAGCCGGGCGCGCGGGGCGGCCTTTGCCCCGGGCCTCGCTCCACCCTCCCCGTGGGCCGGGGCCCCTCTCGCCCCGTTGTTACCGGTGCCCGGGGGCGGGGGGACACCCCAGTCCCCCAGGGATGGCCGCACGGGGCGGCCCGGTCCAACCCGGGTGTCCCGCGCGGGACGGGGCCGCGGCGGCGCCGTCCCGTCCCGCTCACCTCCTTCCCGCCGTCGTTCCCACTGGGATTAGCGTGCTAATGCCCTGCACCCTCCACCCCAATCCCTCCTCGCTGCTTCCAGGCGGGATTTCGGCTCAAGCCGGTGCCGGGCAGTAACCCCTTGGCGCCCGCGCCGGGGGCAGCTCCCGTCTGCGCAACCGAGCCGGGGCGGACGGGACAGGGCCCCCAGGTCCCGCACGGCTCTTGCAGGGGCGAACGTTGCCTCTGGGGATCTCGCACGGCCCCGGGCGGGGAGCGGGGAACCCCTGAGTGTCCCGCGCGGCCCAAGGGGGAGTCGCTCCAGGATCCCGCTCTCACCGGGAGGGGGGGGGCGTTGCTCCGGGGGTCT
>VWPW01020716.1:116849-259647 GCA_013389825.1 Crypturellus undulatus
CGGCGCCGCCCCGAGGGGCTGCGGCGCCGCCCGCGCGCGCCTCGGCGTGTCCCGGGGGGCCCGGAGTGTCCCCACCGCGTCCCAGAGTGTCCCGGAGCGCCCCGGAGTGTCCTCGTGGCTCTGAGGGGCACTGCTGCACCACAAAGTGGCTCTGCTGTGGCCCAAAGTGTCCTTGTTGTGACCCCAATAGTTTCCCTTTGGCCCAAAGCATCCACTTGTGTCCCAAAGGGTCCCTGCTGCATCCCGAAGGGTCCCTTTGTGTCCCAAAGTGTCCCCACTGCCGTAGCCCAAAGTGTTTTCCTTGTGTCTCAGGGAAACTATTCCAAAAGCATCCCCTGGTATCCAAGAAGACTCCTCGTGTGTCACAGCACCTGCGCTGTGTTCCATGGCCTCCCCGTGCCCCTGCTGAGTCCCAGGATGTCCCTGCAGAGCATTCCCTCGTGTCCCAAAGCATCCCTGTTGCAGCCTGAAGTGTCCCAAAGTATCCCTGCTGAGTCCCAAACAACCCTATTGGAGGCTAAATTGTCCCCCTCATGCCCCAAAGCATCTCCCCTGTGCCTATGCTGTCCCTGTCACCTCCAAGGTGTTGTCGTGTCCCAGCCGTGTCCCTGTGTGGCCTTGTAGGGTGCCCAAGCACCCTTGTCCCATCTCGCAGTGTCCTCGTTAGGCTCCAAGACACCCTGTTGTGTCCCAGGCCATTCTGCTGTGTCCCGTATTGTGTCTGTCATGCTCCATGCTGTCCCCACTGTGTCCCCAGCCATCTCCAGCGTGTCCCAACAGGCACCCTGGGGGCAGCCGTGATCCCACTTCCCAGTTTGCCAGAAGTGGCTCCAGGGATGGAGGGATGCGGGGGGCCCTGGGGACTCCTGGCTTCGCGCCGCTCCTCCTGGGCTCCAGCCGCGGCTCTGGCCGCGGCTCCGGCATTCCTGCCGCGGAGGGGAGCACGCGGCCGACGCCACCTCTTCCTCCCACTGTGCCCGTGCTCCGGCCCTTGCGGCTCTGCAGCAGGGATCAGCTCCAGCGGGGCAGATGGAAGAGCAGGATGTCCCCAGCACCGCTCGACGCACATGAAACCGCCCCGTTCGTCCACCTCAGATGTGCTCTTTATTCCACAAAATTCACAGCAGGGTCCTGCGGGCGCTGCCTCCGGCCACGGGCATAGCTTAATGTCCCCAGACTCTCTGCCACCTCCTGCTGCCCGAGGGATGATCCCTTGTTGGACAATGTGGCTGGTGTTTGTCCTATAGGCCGGGCTGCCACCTCTCTGGCATCCTGTGGTGTCCCCCGGACTGACGTTTCTGGCGCTGCACTGATGTGATGTGCCGGGGGGCCTGGCCAGACCTAACACGTCGCTGCTCGCACAGTGGCACAGTGGTGCCACCAGCCATGCAGGGGACAAGGACCTCCAGCCCCTCCGGGCAAAGCGTCCCACTGGAGGGAACATGGTGGGAACGATGGTGACGCGGGAGGAAGAGGAAAGTTAAAACGCTGCTGGGGACAAGGAAATGGGGAGCGGAGAGTCAGAGCTGGGAAGAACATCGCAGTGAGACACGCTCCTCTCCATGGTCCTCGGTCCGGAGGGGGCTCAGGGCTGTGTTGGGGGGGTCCCATCCTTGTGGGGCTCATCTTGGCATTGGGAATGGCCTCGGGGGGCTGTGATGGTGGGGAGGGACCCTCCGTCCCCACGTGCTCGTGGGAGCTCAACCTCCTCTGCAGGAGCCGCTCGCTGCTCTGGGGATGATTCCCTGGCAACAATGGCCCCGCCAGGGATGAGCAGCCGAGGACAGCGATGGCTGGGGTGGTCCGTTCCCCTGCCCCTTGAACCATGTCCTGGATTCATGTGGCAGCCGATGGCCTGGAATCAGCCAGGCCGCCGCGCTCCGGTGCTGCCTGTTTGCTGAGCCAGCGCTGGCCACCACCGTGGTCCGTAGTTCGGGGACAGGCCAGCCCCACAGCACTCGGCACCGAGGTCCTTCCTCTGTCCTTCTGCCCCACTGTGTCCCTGCCTCTGCGCTTGTCCCTGCGCATCCCTGCGCGGTCGGGCTTAGCCGTCCGGGAAGATGTAGCTGTACTGGTTCAAGATGTGCTCCACTATCTGGTTCTGGAAGACCATGTGCATGGCCATGTTGCCCTCCTCACTGGCTGGGCGTAGTAACGTGGGGCCAAACACGATGGCGATGCTCTGCACCGACATCCGGTTCTCCTCCTTGTACTCGATCACCCTGGGGGAAGAAGGACAGTGTCACGGTGCCATCGCTGCCCCCGCTGCCCTTGGTCTGTCCCCAGACCTGGTCCACGAGGTGGCCTCACCTGCAGAGGTGCTGGAACAGGACCCTCATGGTGTCATGGTTGGCAGGTGGCAGGGAATACACCAGGTCGCGGATGCAGCGGCCCCGCCACGTCGGATCCTGCATGTCTGCGAGGGAAGCACAGGCAGGATGCGCTGGGGTGCTGGCTCTGTCCCACACAACCGGGAGCCCCTCAGCACCGCGGGGACCCTCTCCTGGGTGCCGGGAGTGCTGTGAGGACCTGCTCATGTTCTGGGGTGCCTCTGCTCTGGCCTCATCCCCTGCACTGTGCCTGGCCGGGCAGCAGGACCCCATGGCCGGCGGGGATGTCCCTTCCCTCCAGCCTTGTCCCACATGGACCCTGGGTGCTCTCGCAGAGGAAACCATCCCCATGGGGCCACCACGCTCCAAGCCTGCCTGGACTGGGGGAAGCAGTTTGGGGGTGAAAAGTGATGGAAATGGGGAGGGGAGCATCAGCGCCGAGGCAGGAGCCATCTCCCGGCCTTACTGATGGCAGCGATGAACTTGTCGAAGTGGGCGAAGGGGAAGAGCGGCTCGGGCAGCTCGCGGAAGAAGAGCTTGAGGGCGCCGGTGACCACGTGGATGTCCTCCCAGCGCCCATCATCCAGGTCGAGGTGCTCGTCTGTGGGGACAGGACCACGCCGCTCGTGGCTGTGCTGCCCGCCCGCACAGAGCTGCACGGCCATCCCTCCGGGCCCAGCCGGTTCTCCGGGGACACACGGATGGCCGGGACACTTGGGGACTGCCCCTTGGCTCTCCCCCTGCCCCGCGTGGCTCCGTGCTCCCGCACATAGTGGGATGGAACCAAGAGGAGGTGGGAGCCAAGCTCCATGCGCACTCCCAAACCTCCTCCCGTCCAGGGACATCTGCTCAGCAGCTCCCTGCTGGGATCCAGCTCCCTTTAACAAGGCCAGGCTCGGAGAAGCCAGGGATTGTGGCGATTCCCAGGGGACAAGAGAGGCTCTCCTCATCCATGGAGCTCCAGGCCTCTCCTCTCCCATCGAGCACAAGTGACATTTCTCCCTCCGAGCTGGAGCTTATGCGTGAGGCCCCCCGAGACCCTCAGCTTTCCATTTACACTGTATTTCCACCATGGATTTTTCCAGCTGGAATTTTTCTGCCCTGGGGGGAGATGTCCTGCAAGCTGCAAACCATCTCCAGCATCCTCAGGGCTCAACTGCCCATACGGAGATGAGAAGAACCCATGGGAGATACTTTAGGGGATCAAAGAGAAACCAAACCATGCCCGGCCCTACCGTGGTCCACTTTGTAGCGCAGTTTTTGTATTGTGGCCAGGTTGCCGCTGACTCGGTACAGCCCGTCTATGTCCAGGCCTGGTAGAGGGTAGAAGGAAGACACCGTGTTAGCGGCAGCCTGGTGCTCAACGGGCACTGCCCATCACTGAGCCCTGGCCGCGCCGCTACCTCTCCTCTCCACCGTGCGGATGCACTGCAGGATGAAGCGGGGCACCGTGCTCCGCTCCCGCTCGCACAGGGCTTGCAGGGAACAGCCGAACACCTGATCTGCAGAACAACAGGTGGAGGAGAGGGGTGAGCGCAGGCGATGGAGCTGGTGGGACGCGGGGCAACGGGAACAGGCGCCCACCTTTGATGTAGCCCCGCTCGCGCAGTGACTGCAGCGTGGGCCGTCTCTGCAGGAACTTCCGCAGCTTGTTGCGCACTTTGCTGGAGTCGCTCTCGCCGCCAGCACTGCCCGTTGCCTGCCCAGGTGCTGCGGGGATCACAGAGAGGTCAGGAGACCCCCAAAATGGGACTGGGGAGGGGACCGGGGCTGGGAGCTGGTGTGGGGGGAGCAGGGAGGATGCTGGGGACATCACTGCTTGGCCTGGCAGGAATGTGGCACCTCTGCCGTCCCCCTCATCCGTGCAGGGGACATGTCTTTCTCTGCCGGTGCCGCCATGTGTCCGTGTGTCCGGCAGACCCGCATGTCACACTGCTGGCAGTGCTGCCTGCTCACCTGAAGTCCTCTTCTCCTCGGCGAGCTTCTCCCTGGACCCAAATTCAGCCCTCTTTTCCACATCATCTTCTGGAGGGAAGTCCAAGTCCATGCTCTAGGAAAGAGGTAGGGTGAGATGGAGGTGCCCGTGGCGAGGGCAGGAGGTCCCCGCGGAACGGGACGGCTGCTGCGCGGGTGCCGCTTCTCACCAGCCGCCCAATGCTGTCCATGATGGCCCTGTGCCACGTGACGATGATCTGCTCCGAGTCGTGCTGCACCAGGAACTCGGAGCCCTCCCGCGTCCTCAGCTACAAGCGCAGCAGGCGGTGGTCAGGGCTCGGCCGCCTGCAGCCCCCGACACAGCGCACGGCACCTGCCCCCTGCTCTGCCCGCGGCTTCCGACGGATCCTATCTGCATTTGCCCTATCCCTCATCCCATCTTCATCATTTCTCCTGGCCGTGCCCTCAGGTGATACAGGGGCCAGGTCATGGCTGAGAACAGTGCACAACTCATTGCACCAATGGCCTCAGCTGTCCTTAGGCCCCAGCCTCCTGCATGTTTTGCTCCCCTTTGCTGCTGGTGACATGGACCAGAGGTGGCTCACAACAGGGGCCAGCGTCCCACTGGCCTCACCTCCAGGACGTTTTTCTTGCTGGATTTGTCCTTGCCGGCCCAGGCGATGGTGGCCCCTCGCAGTTCCACCGTGTGCTCCGGCATGGTCAGGGTGGCAGGGTGTCTCTGCAGGGACCAAAGGGACTGTGACACTGGCGGAGCAGGGACACAGGGCACGTGGCTGCGTTGCGAGTCCATCCCCCAATGCAGCCGGGGCTCCTGCAAGGGGCCGAGGATGGGCGGGCAGACCCCATGGGCGCTGTGCGCGCACATTCCACCATGGGGACAGCAGTGTCCCCTCCTCCCCAGGGCTGGCCACCATCCCCTCCCCTCCCCTCGCAGCCTTCCCCACAGGCTGTTGCAAGCCGCTGTCAGCAGGAGGCTGCGGATGCTGCTGGCAGCTTCCTCATTTGGGTCCCGCTGGGCTGGGGGGCGGCAGGGAAAGCGTGAACCGGACCATCACCTGGAGCATTGTCCTGGCAGGAGCCGCGGCGCAGCCAGCGCGGCCGCCGGGCACTCACCAAGGCACTGGTGGACGAGTGCTTGGAGTCCTTGAAGAAGGTCAGGATCCCCCCTTCCAGGACAGTCCAGGATGAGCTCCAGTTTTTCCTGGGGACAGGATGTGGCGGCGATGTGGGGTCAGCACAGGTGGCTCCTTGCCAAGCTGGGGCTCGGCGGAGCCGCCGCGGGGCTGCTTACCGCAGGCGCTTGCCCCTGTCTGCCGTCTTGGTGCGGTTCAGCACGCCAGCCTTCTCCAGGCTCCTGCACTGCAAGCGAAAACGCAGCAGTGTTGGGATCCCTGCTGGGCCATCCGCAGGGCCCCCACCGCCGCCTGTTCACCTGCTCCTCCCTGGGCCCTGGCGAGAGGCTGCTGGGCCAGGCGCCCGCGACACCGCTGTCTTGGCTGGAGCCGCTGCTGGCCCTGTCGTGGCGGCTGGGCCCTGGCACCTGCAGAGGGAGTGCGGTGGATGACGCTGAGAGCCCTGCTGGCACCCACCAGCCCGGTGCATCCCCCACAGCCGCATGTGCTGTACCGTGTCCATGGCGTAGTGCTCAGCGCAGAACACGGCCCCCTCGGGCCTGCACCAGCCCGCCGGCTGCGGCAGCAGGTACGGCGAGGCGCCCGCCTCGGAGAAGCCCAGTGGCGAGTAGTTGTCATCGGTGTAAGCCTCCAGCTCATCCGGAGACAGCTCGGGATAGTCCGTCTCCGGCGTGGGCGGCTGTGGGCGGGCGGCGGGGCTGATGGTGGCACCACGCGCCAGGGGCCTCCGGCCTGGTCCGTGGCCCCGCGTGCCCGTGGCGGCCCCCGTGTGCCTTGCTCACCCGCTGCTCAGCCGCGCCGCACGGTGCCACCCCCGCGGACATGTCCGGGCAGCTGCTGGTGGCGCCCGGATCAGGGGGGTCCCACGACGTCTCACCTGTTACCGAATTATAGAAAAAAGCCTGTCCGCTGGCTTCATCCATGTAGCGGCCCCAGGCGGCGGCAGCCCCGGTGCTGTGGGCGGGCGAGGCGGCGGGCGAGACGCTGGGACTCACTCCGTCTTCGGCCTCCTCCACGGGGCACTCCCAGGTGCTTTCACCCGTGAGCGGGTTGTAATAAAACACGTGGCCGCTGCTGGTGTCCGTGTGGGCTTCCCAGGTGGCCGGGGAGGCGTGGGGCGGTGCGGGGCCCGGCACGGCCTGGCCGGCAGCCGCCGCTGCTTCCTCTCGCAGCTCCACAATGTTGAGGTAGATGGGCTCGGGCGGCTGCTCGGGCGGCTGCTCGGGCGGCTGTTTGGGCTCCTTGCGCCCCTGCAGAGGGATCGCCTGTGGGTCAGCGCCTGCGGGCCCAGCGGCACTCTGGGGCCCATCCTGGCACCCCCGCTCGCTCTCAGCAGCGCCCCGGCCCCGCTAGCATCGTGGCCAGAAGCCTCCTCACCACATCCCTCCACAGACGCCGCTCTGCAGCCAGCCTCGACGCCAAGACGGGGCCAGTCGGGGGCCGAGGAAGGC
The DNA here is from genome assembly GCA_013389825.1 of Crypturellus undulatus. Lineage (NCBI taxonomy): Eukaryota > Metazoa > Chordata > Aves > Tinamiformes > Tinamidae > Crypturellus > Crypturellus undulatus. Next base: position 123,720 of record VWPW01020716.1, read on the forward strand.
CCCCCTCTCGCCTCAGGCTGATGACGGCGCTCAGTGTCTCCATGCGCTCCCCGGGACTCGTGCGCAGCGCTGCCCCCCGCCCACCCCGGTGCTGGTGGCACCCGCGGGTCTCAGCCTCTGTGACAGCGCCCGGGTGGCACCTCCACAAGTTGCAAAACCAGCATCAACATCGGTGTTTGCCCTGGGGCGGGGAGAGCCCGTGCAGCCCGGCAGGGCTCCTCCCCATTGCAGAGTGTCGGAGGCGGAAGGTGGCCCTGCCACCTGCCACCTTTGATCGCCCCTTGCTTTTACTGCCTTCCTGGAGCCACGGGGACAAAATTTCCCAGTCCTGCCCGTGCACCCCTGGTGCCAGCTGTGCTGCCCCTTTGCTGCGGTGCCCAACGGGCATCGTGAAGCACCATGGAGCCAGGGCGAGAGGCTGCCCTTGTCCTGGACACATAGGACAATGCAATGGGGGGACCTTCCTTGTGGCACCTAGACCTGGCTCCGGGGACCTGCTCTGCTCCTCGCACAGCTCCTGATGCCTCCTGCCCTTGCTCTGGTTGCATCTTCGGCTGTTTCGCCTTGGGAAACCGCAGGCTGAAACGCGCTCCCTTCCATGCGGCCACTCGGGGAGGTGTTTGGGCCCGAGGGTGCTGCTAGTGGCCCCCAGGAACAACCTGCCCTTGGGCGTCCCCAGAGCACACAGCGGAAAGCGGGGAAGAAGCCGTGACATCTCCCGCACCCGGACCCGGAGCGGCCCCTGGCACGGCCCCGCGGCTGACCCGCTCCCTACCTTGCCCAGCGTGAGCAGGCGGGACACCCTGGCCTTGGAGCGGAGCTGCGCACTGGCCGCCCGGTCGCCCATGGTGGCGGGCGCAGGGCTGGGGACGCTCCAGTGCCGCGCGGTTTCTGGTGGGACGCGCCGGCGGAGGCAGAAATGAGAAGCTGCCCCGCTCCGGAGCGCGCCGTGCGCTTCCTGTTGGGGTTTTTGGGGCGGAAGAGTTGCCTTGGAGACCCGGGTTGCGAGCGATGGGTTTGCCGGCGGTTTGACAGCTCCCACCAGCTCCGCCGGCTCTGGCAGCACCGTAGGATCCCACCAGTGGCAGTGGATTCCCCAGGGAGATACGGTTCCCCAGGGATGTGGGACCCCGGGCCAGCCTGGGTCTGCGCAGGACTGCGTGAGAGGCCATCGTGCCAGCCAGGGCCGGGGCTCTGCCGCTTCCCCGCGGTGATTTTGCCTCCCAGGATGCGGTGCGGAGGTTTCTTGGGCAACGCTGCTCCAACACAAACGCGCCATAGTGGCACCGCAGCCTGGAAGTGGGGCGCTTTTGAGGTCCTGCCGGCTGGCTCGAGGTCTCTTCAGTCCCAGGGAGATGGGTCAAACTCAGCCCAATGCCTGAGTAATTTCCCAGGCACCAAATCCTCCTCTAAATAAAGTCCCCAACCCTCGAGGGCTGCAGAGCCCTCAAGAGCCTCTTGCAGGGCGAGCAATGGCCACTGGTGTTTGCCGAAGCAACAAGACAGCAAAAGCCTCTGGATGGGGCGGATGGCTCCGAGCCCCAAGGGATTCGGCAGCAGCCATGGTGCCACCGTGGGGATGAGGGAATTTGGGTTTTTCCCGCTAGCCAAAGAGGAGCGGGGCAGCAGCCTTCCTGCCTGCTCTGAGCGAGGCGGCTCACGAAACACATCCCTGCTCCGCGCTGGGGCGGACGGCTCCGCTGGAGGTAGCAGCTGTCCAGGGACACCCACAGCTCTTCCACGAGCGTTTCCCACTCTCGGCTCATCCCTCCTTGCCGGCTGTTTCCACATCCCAGAGAGAGCAGCAGCTCAGGCCACTGGCCTTGGCGGCATCGCAGAGTAACGAAGAGGGTGCAGAGCTGCACCCCGCAGTGGGAGGAGTGATGGGGCCCCCTTCCTCTGTCGGCATCCGAGTGTCACCACCCCGAGTCACCCGGGATCGAGCGATGTCCCCCCAGTCCCCATGAGGCCCCCCTGGGCCTGGCTCTGGCTTCCACCACTGATGCTTGCACGCCCTGAAACGGCAACCAGACACGTACGGACGCAGGTGCTCGTGCTTTCAGGACGGCCTCTTGCTGTGTTTCCTCTCTCCCTGCTTTTTCAGGGGCTGCATTTTTGAGGCCATAGGCAGAAGCGCAGCTCGAAACGGGAAGAGCGAGCGGCCCGGGTGCCGCTTCCTGGTGCGGATCCCTGCCCAGAGCGGCCTGGGGCTGTAAAATGGCTCTGATCCCAGAAGCACCGAGAGGGACACGGTACCTTGGGGGAGTGTTGGGACATGTGTTCCCACGATGCTCCCTGAGGGGCCGTGAGGCACCCCCGGAAGCCACCAGTGACACCCACGTCCTCCCCATGCCGGGGGTGGCCCAGGAGCCATGGGAAACATCAGGTGCTACTTACGGCTGTGGGGCGAGTGGCGGCCGGGGGTGCTGGGGGCTCGGGGCGGTCCGCTGGGGCACAGAGGGCTCCTGCCAGGCGCTGGGTGCCCACGAGGCCCCAGGACAGGTGAGTCACTTACCCGCCCGCTCGAGGGGAGGAGTTGGTGCCTTTAACCCCTTTCTGCCCTCCCAGCTGTGGGCTGGGGATGGCGCTGGGAGGAGACGGGGCGCTGACGGGATTCGTGTGGCGGAGCCAGCGCCTGGGCTTTGCCCTCCGGCATTTCCCAGTGTAAAACTCCTTCCAGGGATGCAAAATGCCTTGATTTGTGTCATGATGGATGGGACACACGCGTGGCTCTACCAAGAGTGGATTGCTGCGTGCGGGATCCCTGGAGCCGCGTTATTTTGGTGGCGATGCTCGAGCTGAGCAAAGCCTGGGAACTCTTGGCTCTTTTTTTTTTTTTTTTTAAGGAGAATTGAAAGTGTTTGCCAGGGATGCAAACGGCCGCTGTGCAGCTGGATGGGCTGCTGGGGCTGGTGTGCGGCACCAGCGGCCATTGACCCCCGTGGAAGCCATGGGCACTTGGGGACACCAAGGCAGGGTCCCGGGACAGCCTGATGCTCCCTGGCTGCTGCCGCCACCGCAAGACAACCTGCACCCTCAGCGCCCGGCCAGGCATTCCTAGTCGATCAGGTTTGCCCTGTGGGGCCGGCCCGGCAGGAAGCCCTGGCGGCACCAGCAGTGGCCACGGAGCGGGTGCCCGGGGTGGTGGCAGAGGGACCAAAGGGCCCCAGTGTCCCCGTGGGTGGGCAGGATGGTGACGTTACCTACCTGAGCCTCCCAGCTGGACCCCAGCGGCCGCCTCGCTGCCTCCGTGTCCTCACCAGCTGCGCAAGGGGCTTCGGAGCAGTCTGTGAGGGGCGCACGCTCAGCCGGGGGCCATGCCGGCTCCTCAGGATCGCAGCTCCTGGAGCAGCTCAGCGCTGGCAGTGAGGCCGGCGCAGGCGCCGTGGTCTCAGCGTGGAGGAACCGGTACTCGTAGGTCGGCGGTTGCGCAGGGACCGTGGCGGCGGTAGCGGGCGGCTGGTGTCGGGGCGCCAGCGCGGCCATGGGGGGCAACTCCTTGACGTATTGGGCTGGGATGTAGAAGGGCCGGGCGTCCCCGCTGCGCCGGACGTGCCACCAGTGGTCGTTGGTGCGTCTGAGCAGCACGTAGCGCTCGTTGGGCTTGATGGAGACCAGCGTGCCGTCCTTGGCACGGTATTCGAAGCCGTACTCCACGAGCACGTAGACGGCCTCAGGCGGCCCCGCCGCCATGGCCGCCCCCTCCACCTGCAAGACGTGGCAACGGGGGCTGCTGAATCCTGCCCGGGGAGCGAACCTGCGCCCACCAAGTCCCACGGGGAGGGACGACTTGGAGGCCCCCTCATGGTGGCTTCCCCTCTCGGCAGCCCCAGAGCAGCAGCCTCCGCACAGCAGGAGCCGGCGGGATTGGGGACGGCCCTGGCCTCGGGAGAGCCAGCAGGATAGGGGACGCTCTCACCGGGCCCTGCTGGCCGCACCGGGAAGTGGGAAGCGGCGGCAGAGCAGAGCCACTGGCTGCTCCCGGGACGTGGGGATGGAGTGGGGCTGGTGGTGGCCTGGGGGGCGGTCCTGGCAGCCTTGCGAGCCCAGTGTGGTCCCCACCCTGTGACACCGCGACTCGGTGAGGGCAGGAAGTGACTGCGGCGCCGGTGTCCCCTGGGCCACCAGCCATCACCTCAGCACGAGCGGGATCCCCGGGCCCATGGGGGCCGGGATGGATCCCCCCAAGCTCCGCAGTGCCCACCCTGCCTGCAACGTCCCCCGCAGAGCCCCCGGCAGGCGCTGCCCTGTCCCCCGGCCCCCGGGGAGCCGCGGCCAGCGACGCTGCCCCCGCTCCGTCCCCGTGGTGCCTACCTGGAGCCCCCAGGGCGGCGGGGAGGCTGGTCCGGGTGCGTGGCCTCGCAGCAGCTGCCGGTGCCTGTCCGGGCCTGCGCGCGGGGCTGCCAGTGCCCGTCCCGCCTTGCTGCCGCCGCCGCCACCGAAGCCACCCGTTTCCTGCCAAGTGCTTCGCAGCCCCCTGGCTCGGCTTCCGAGTGGCCAGGTGACGGGCGAGGTACCCGCAAAGGGCTGAGCGTCACAGGGGCCGCGGGGCTGCGGCGGGTGCTGGCGGCGGCTGCAGGACGCCCAGCATCACCGCCCACGGCGCCCGTGACTGAAGGGCTCGGCTGGGCCCGGCCTATTTCCTCTCTGGGAGGCCGCTGGCAGCTCCAGGAAGGAACCAGAGCGAGGGAAAGGGGCTGCTTCGCTGGAGGAAGTCACTTCCCGCCTCCGGCAGCGCCTTGGGGTGGGAGACGTGAAGGGAAGCGCCAGCGGTGGCACCGGGCGATGGAGAGCATTATTGTCAGCTGGGGCACGTCTCCGCACCAACACCCCCTCCATCCCGGGGTTTCTCTTTGGGGCCACGGTGGGAGGAAACGGATCCTCACAGAGGCTCCTGCCACTGGAAGGGCCTGGCCTGGAGGCAGCATCTGAATCTGGAGTCAGCACCTGAATCTGGAGCCACCAGCCGCCAGACATGGCCTTGGCGTCTGTGGGCAGAAGCCACAGGGCTCCCGGCTGCTCCCCACACTGCCAGGGCTGGGTGACACCAACCCAGCAGCGCCTGCTGCAGGGAAGCAAACGCAGGGGAGAGCTGTGCTCGCTGATAAATAAACTTTAATCATTTTTGTAACCAGGGTGAAAGGAAAATAAAATTTCTTTCTGGCCTCACAAGTGGCCAAGAGTTAAAATCAGCAGCCAGGCAGAGCAGCTGGGTTCTCCCCTCTCTTCATGAATCCCACGGGGTCCCAGTGGATTCTCCAAGCAAAAGAGCCAGCGGGCGGCAGACGAGACCCTCCTGCCCCTGCGGCCTCCCTGGCCCAGGGCTCACGCTGTTGCTCGGCGCAGGGCCCAGAGGTCGCGGTTCAAAGTGGTGGCCACGCTGCTAAAGGCACAAGTTCCAGGCCGGCGCCCCTTCCCCAACCCTGTGCTGCTGCATCCGTGTGCAGTTGCCTCTGGCTTCCCACAAACTAATTTTGTGCAAAACCCCATGTAAAAAAATATATATTTTTTTCCTCCCCTCCAGTACTGAATAGCCTAAAAAACTAGAGCTTTAATCAACGTAAGTTATCCGACACCCTTGATTTGATATCGGGTGTATTTACACCCCGGAACGTGCTGCGTTTCCACCACAAGGCCAAATGCCTTTGAGAGGAGGCCCCAGAAAAGCGACGTTGTCACCAGGCTGGAGGGGGACCAGCCCGGAGCAGCACCAGGTTTGTGAGTGAGGGGAATGTTGCTTCGCCCTCCTGCTGGGACTCCTCCAGCCCTCCTTGCTCAGCCCCAGGAGTGGGGATGTCCCTCTCCGTGCAGCGGGAGCACCCACACCTCCAGCATCACCCGTCCCCGAGCGCTCCCGTCCTCGTGAAAATGGCCCCACGGGAGGCGGCCTGAGCGACAGGATCCTGCTACACCCGTGGCAGCCTGGGCCCTTCATCCTCGCGTGCCTCCAGCTTGCAGAGAAGCAAACTGCGGCGGGTGGGTCGCTCCAGGGACGCTATAGCCTTGGCTCCCCGCTGCCGTCCGCCGCCAGTTTTCGCTGGTACCGCCGCCGGCGCTCGCAGCGCGGGCAGGACTTCGCACTGGCCTGGCAGTCCCAGTGGAAGACAGTTTTGCATTGGCTGCACCTACGAGAAACGAGCCAAAACCCCACCCTGCTGGCAAGGGCCGGGCAAAGACCAAGCCAGACCCAGGGACACTTCCCTGTCTCTGTGTCCTCCCAGTCCCCCTCGAGGAAAGAGCCCAGCTGGCACCGAGGTCGGCCACAGCAGGAACCAGCCGCGGCTTCGCGGGAAATAGCACCAAGTCCAGCATCAGCCGGAGCTGCAGCTGCACAGCGTGCCACCGCGGGGGCTGTGCCACTGGGAGCTGGGCTGGCAGCGAGCCGGGCACCTTGCCCCGCAGAGCCCTCCCGCAGCCCCAGCCAGCGGTCTCCTCTGGGGCTGTCACTAACCCCACGTGGGTGCTGAGAGTGGCCCTGTGGGAGACAGCTTGTGCCCACCTGGCAGCCTCCATGTCACTTGGGGCCACTGGCCTCCTCGGGGTGATATCTGGGGACATGGGAGATGCAGGAAGCAGCCGCATTAGCCCTGGGGCTGGCAGAGGAGGCACCAGGTGCCAGGGAAAGCTTGGCCTTTGTGCGCCGATGCAGGAGGCCTCGCAAGCGCGGCCCCTTTACATGAGTCAGGGCCGCAACGCAGCAGGGATGACAACAGCCGCACACGACACTCTGGGAGACACCCGGCTCTGCACGGGCGCATCGCTCGCAGCCTCCCCGGCCTGCCGCCAGCCCCCACCTACCTCACCCTGCAGGAAGCAGTGAAATGTGGCCGGGCCGCATGCCTGGGGCTCGGCTAGAGTGTGAAATGCTCTGGAACGCCTCGTGTAACCACCCTCTTATTAGCGTCATCAAGTGGGTGCCAAATTTGATGTAAAAAACGGGAGATTTCCACTGCTTTGGGAAGAGAGAGCAGGTCCACCTCGGTGCTCAGGGAGAGGGGAAACACGGAGGGAGCGCAGGAAGGCAGAGCAAGGCAGGCAGGCGCGAGATGCCTGAAACCCATTGCCAGCCTGAAAGATCCTGCGTTAAAACCTGCTCCTGCCAGGCGGGTGCAAAGCTGCTGTTTTGCAGCGTACGGGAGTAAAGATATGGATGGAGAGGGAGGTGCTGCTCGGCCCTGTTCACCTTCCCAGCAGAGTGTGGTGGATGCAACTGCAGCCCCTCTGCTGATGAGGGTTTTGCTTTCAGTGAAATTAAGGTTTCACCCTGTGCTGCTGCTGAAAGGAAGCGACTCCAGCCTCCAGCTGCGGCGTAAACGCTCTCAGGAAGTGGCCGCCACTGATGTGAAAACAAAAACGTCACTCGCGCGGCCAGGTTATTGTTAGGATCCGCTTCAGATGCATCCTCCAGCCGCTCTCAGCGTGACCCCAGCAGCTGCCTCTCCCGCGCGCCGCAGCGGGGCAGGAAGCTGGCGAGGGGGCTCTGCGGGCTGCTTTCCTGATGCAAAACCCAGCACAGCCTCTGAGCGAGAAATGGGCAGCAGCAGAGCCCCAAGATGGAACTCACGTCCTGCTGCCAGCAAAGCTCACCCTTGCACGCCTGCCAGCAGCAAGCAGCTCTTGCCAGGCCCAGTGGCTTTCCCTAGGGAAAACCGCTGCCCTGGGGGTCTTGTCTTCTCTAGCAGGAGCAACGTTGCCCCTGCAGCAAGCAGAGCTGGTGACCAGTCCTGTTCAGCCACCTGGGAGACCTTTGCAAGCACAAAGTGCACAAGGCCCCCCATGACCCTGGTCCTGCAGATACTTTCTGCAGTCTCTGGATCCCACCGCTTGGCTTTAGGAACTGCCAGCTCAAAGAAAAACCATGCAGAGCAGTCCGGTGTCTGAGGCAGGAAAAGGTTTGTAACTGATTCTGAATGGGCCATCACTGAATAACCTGAAGGCCATGAATCTCTCCTCACCACAGCATTTGTGTCTTGAACCAAACCAAGCAGGAAGGATTTGATACCTGTTTCTTTAGAAAAACATAAAATCGTGTCTGCAGGAATAAACACAACCTGTTCTGACATGTCCAGTCTGGTTCAAAACCTGCTCAGCTGCGGCACCTCATGCCACCCAGCAGCAGCGAGTCCAACAGGTAGAAAAAGACACATGAAAACATGTTGTTACCCTTCGGATTCACACAGATCTCTCTCCAGCTCCCATATCCTCTCTCATCTCCGGCAGGGAATGGTCCCGCTCACCAAGCCCAAGCTCATCCATGCTTCTGCCAGCCCCTCTCTGTCCCGGGGCCCAGCACTCACGAGCCCTTGGCAGGCTGGCAGCAAGGTGTTGGGTCAATGGAAGCAACACAAATGCTGCCATCGCTCTGCAAAGCCTCTCTGCCCTCTCCCTGCCACCACACACTTGGTCACAGCTCAGTTTCGCTAGACTTGTCCTTCCTCTTGCCCCAAATGTGCCTTTTTTGTGTTCAGATAAGCTTTGAGTCACCAAAGGCACCTGATTATTGTGTAAGCGTGGTCAGGCCTTGACATTTCCTCTTCTCTGAGAGCTTTGAGGCCAACGGGCACACAAATATTTCTATTAATAGTAGCCAGCGAGGACTGGTCACCCTGTGGGCACCTGCAGATATTGGCCTAGAAAGCAGAGCGCCCGCTCCGAGTGTCTGGGAGGGACCGAGGGGACGATCTTGATGCCTGTGGAAAGCCAGGCACAGGCCAGACGTGAGGCCACCGCCTAAGAAATAACCGTGAGAGACCTCGCAACAATGAGACCTCATGGAAACGTCACTCACCTGATGGTCGTGTCAAACTCAAAGGGAAAAATGATGTCACTCCGGTTACAGATCTGGCAGATAAAGCCTCTCTGGGTGCACAGGTCGCAGTTGTAGACGTGATGGGAAGCAAACTGGATCAAAGACTGCAGGAACGTCTCAAATATGCCCTCAGCTATCTGCAGAGCAGGGACACAGCACGTGTCAGCGCACAGAGCCGTCTCCGGCCAGTTCTGTACTCTGCTGCTCCTCACGCGGAAACGTCCGTGTTTCACGTTGCCACATGTGGGGGAAACGCATGTCCAAACGCAACCCAACCCCCTGTGTCTACCTTGGGGCCTAGTGTCTCACCTGGACACCAGAGAGACTGATCAAACTCTGCAGCAATGCGAAGCTCTCACCTGCCTTAAATCACTGACGCTGTATTTGTGGGGACACTCCAAGAGGTAGTTCCTGTGATCAAGCCTTCAAACAAGCACAGAAAAGAATGTATTAGATGATTTCTATTACATCCTCAACAGCTTCAGAGTAAAGAAGAGCCCAGGCAATGTGGCCTCTGCGGAAAGTTACCGCAAGCCTGATTTTACATTGTGCAACAGATCCCAAATCCTGCCATTGAAAACGTGTGAGAGCATTTCAAAGGGGAAAGAAAGCCCATCTATTTTCCCAGGTGTTTCCTGTCCAGCCAGAGGCCTCCTTGCTTCAGGAAGGTGTTTCCTTAGTCACATCGCAACGTGCCAAGCCAGCAAACAGACGGGTAACTCCTTACGGCAGATGACACAGAGCTCAAAAACAACCCACACCCCAACGGCACTGTTCCCTGATCAAGGGATAAGCAATGGGGAAGAGTCCCACAGACCAGGGACACGACCCCTGGTTGTACCCGAGTGCTTCGACTTCCCCAAACGCGCCGCAGCAGCCATGACAAGAGTCACAAAAAGTGGGAGAAGAGATTCCGTGACAGAGCTGGACCTCACCGCTTGCTCAGCTCCTTCAGGGCCCCGCTGCGACACATGATGAGATAATCCCCGAGCAGCTTCAGCTGCTCCCGGCTCCGGCAGATGCGGCTCATCCTCTCCACGTGCTCGTAGAGGCTCTCGTTCACCAGCTTCAGGTTGATGAGCGGCTGGTTACGGATCTGGGTCAGGAACTTGAGTGCCTGCCGGCAAACCTGCAGTGGAGAGAGAGGTCGCCCACGCGCTGCAGCCAGGGAGGCTTCGGCGGGGAGCACAGGGGAGGAGGAAACCTCTGCTGAGAGTGAAGCCACCGGAGGGACCTGCGGGAGGTCCAGGCTCCAACCCCAACCCTTGAATGCAGGCTGAGTTCACCTCTCAGCTTTACCAGACGCACTTCCCACAGCAGACTCCGCTTCTCGGGGCAGCTGCTCCTGTCCCCACTGCCCTCCGCATGGCTGGGCCGTCCTTGCAGCGGGGCCCTCTGCGTGTTCCTCGCTCACAGTGCCCGCAGACTCACCCCCCGCTTCGCCAGATCCCAGTTGTGGATGAGGCGTGAGGGAATCACCGTCTCGTCGTCCCGGTGGCAGCTGTCGCAGTAGTAGAGGCCGGAGAACGCGCAGAGTTTGGGCTTCACGAAGGAGAAGCCGATCTGCCTGGAGCAGCCTTGAGGGAGCAGAAGGGAGACGGTGAGAGGGGCCGATGCTGCCTCCCAGCCCCAGTTCCACTGCTGCCATGATGTGGGGGACACCAAAGCCTTGGTGAGGAGGGAATAGGGTGAGAAAACTCTGGTCTGAGCTCCCCAGTCCCTTCCCCACCTGCAAGGGGCCGTGATACAGACCACGACCGTCCTACAGGAGCCACCTCACATTCTCCATGAAAAGGGAGCCTCGTCCCAAATCCACCACATATTTGTTCATCAAAAAGTTCAGTTTAGATTTCCTTCCCAAAAGTAAACTGTGGAAACACCACGGTGGTCTGTTGGAGAACCTAAACCCTTCCTACTGTTCCATCATCTCCTCCAGTAACTTTGTTCATCCTATTTTGCCTTCACTCAGCCCTTGTCTCTCACACTGCCCCTGTGGGGTGCCAGAAACACACCCAGGATCCTCACGTGCAAGTGAGGAGTGCGGGGCAAACGAAGCAGAAGCCGCCTCTATCCTGGAGCGACACAGCCCCAAGGAACCCGCCTCGGGAGCGAATGCTTCTAATTTGGAGTCATGAAGATGTGGAAACTCTGTTGTGCTATTTTTAATGGCTTCACTTCTCTAAAATAACTGACAGAATAAGCGAATCTCTGATTTCCGACCGCTGCTGCCTCAGGCTGCATCTGCCCCGCAGAGCTGGGGTTACCAACCATCCTGCACTTCAGTCGTTCCCATTTTGGGACAGCTGAAATGTGGGGCTTAGCAAAACCTCTAGAGCTCAGGCGCTGCTATTTATATAGATGCTACAGATGTCATTTTTTTGTTTTGTTTGCAAAGTCCGTTTCTTCTAGTTTGTCACACCTCAACACAAAGGAAACCGCTGCTGTGCCGAGTGGCAGCGCCACGCATAGGTGTGAGACTGGCAGAGGGCTCCAAGCAGCTCCCCTGGCAGCCTAGAGGGGAAATCCTGAGCTGGCCCGGTGCAAAGGGCAGACAGGAACCGAGAGGAACCTTCACCAAGCAGCTGGGAGGTGAAATCTCGCTTTGCAGCTTGCTGCTTCCATCTATTGGCAGGCGGAAAACACAGGATGGCCTGCAGGGAGCTGCTGGTGAAGAAAGAGAGTGAAACCAAAACCAGGTTGATGGAAAATGTAAGAGAGAGAAATTTAGAAGAGCTGCTGGAAAACCTGGAGGATGCAAGCACTGGGAGCAGGAGAGAAACCTGAAGTGCAGTTAACTTAAAAAGGTAACACATTATACCGCCCATGGAAGTTAGTGAGTGTTATCTCATTAAGCCAATGCTATTATATCCTATTAATTACCCCAATGTTCTAATTAGTGGAAGTGAACTTTTCTCCAAACCAGCTCGTCATGCCCGTATCTCAGTGCTGCTCTTCCTTCCTGACCTGCCCTTCCCTGCACTTACACCACAGATCGTGGCCATGAAACATCCAGCAAAAGAGTCACGGGCACCTTGGCCGCATGAGGCCATCTAAGGTTGCCTTAAAGCCAAGGCCTCCGACTGTCAGCACCGGGACCCCCTTAAAGAGGACACCCGAGGCAGCCCTGTTCGACCCTGGAAGCTGCTGCAGGGTGGAGGATTCACCCCTGCAGCGCACGGGATGTTCCTGGACTCTGAGCATCTCCTGAACATCGAGGTAACCTTAATGAACAGAACATTAACCTCCGAGGCTGAGCTGGGCTTCGCTTATCTGCACAAGGCAACAGGTACCTGCACAGATGTAGCTCTGAGCGTCCAGGCCCTTCTCCACGGGAATGGCCACCAGGTATTGTAACAAGAAGCCATTTTCCTTCACGATGTTTTTCAGGACCATCTGAGAGTTCCCATCCAAGCTGCCTCCCAGGGTCAGCGCCTCCTCCGCGCCCTCCAGGTAGGACATGAGCACAGTCTGGACCAGCTTCCTCCACGACGTGGCCTCTTCTGCGCTCGGGGCTTGCAGCTTCAGGACGGCTTTGGATGTTATGACCTTGAAAAATGCAGGTCCCCCAAGGCTTGTGTCTGGAAGGATGTCCTGGATTGTCTCTATACCATAACTATTACTTAAAATTTTGTCCTTGTTCCTCATTTTAAAGCACTTTAAAGTTTCTAATGACAGGGAAAAAATAAAAGGGACCCATGTTTTATCTACATCCACATAAAGAATAGATTCTTTTATCGCATCCAATTCTGGTTCATGAGTTGTGGTCCAGTCAAGGCTGTTTCCAGGCACGTCGGAGTGGAGGGGAGAGGCTGAGTGGCTGGCTCCAGGCTGCCCTTCACCACCGTCCTCTGGATACTCCAGTGTTTCCCACTCATCCTCCTCCAGCTGAGGCCGGCACTTGTGTAACGCTTCCCGGATCCTGTCTAACCAGTCCTCGGCCTCATCCCGAGAAGGAGCTCGTAGGCACAGCTTTTTCGCCAAGAAAACCAGCTCGAAGCGGCCATCGGAGTGCGTCAGGGCTAGCGCTTCGCACCGCAGCAGGGAGTAGCTCTCCACGCAGATCCGGTCCTCGTGCTCCAGGAAGAGCTTGAGCTCCAGCGGCGACAGCTCACAGGAGAACTCCTTCCATATGCCCATGGCTCCTCTCCGCTCCAGGCTGCCCAGTTTCAGGAGCCCTCGGAAAGGATTGGAAAGACCTTTGGAAAGAGCAGAGGTCTCAGTATAATCAAAGGGGAAAGCAGAGTAGAGAAGAGCCAGCAAGCATCTCACGCACTCCCATGCCAGCCAGAGGCCTCCCAGCTGCTGAGCCTCAACTGTGAGAAGGAGAGAGAGGGCATGAAGGAAATTCGCCCCGTGAGGCAGACAGAGCCATTGGGAAGAGGCACCCAGGGCACCTGCCCTCCCCTAAAAACGTTCTCCACCAAAGCTAATGGAGGCTCAGGAATGCTGGGAGCCCAAAGCAACCCGCTGCTGCTGCCTTCTGAGGGCCTTAGCTGATGCCATCAGCTCAGCAATAGGAAACGGCTGCTTCACAGACATGTGATAACTTGCAACACCCACCCCAGCACCGGCGCCGCGCGGGGAAGCTGCCCCGTTGCGGCAGGAGGGCACAAGGCAGCAGGGGCCACGTACCTGTCTGCCTGCGGTGCACAACGCTGAAGCCCTTCTGCTCCCCAGCCAGCGCCAGCTGGGGCTTTCCGCCCTCCAGGGACGGCCTCTCCAGATCCAGGGCGCTGATGAGCCCCATGCTGGGAGCCACTTCTTCCTCATCCAGTGCAAAGCCGCGGATGTTGGCGGGGCCCTCTCCCGGGGACGGCCTGTAGATATCCTCTTCTGAGATCCAGCTCTTTCTTTTCTGCTAAGAAGAAACTCAGCATCAAGCTCGGGACCTTATTTCTCAGACACACACGGCCGCAGTGACCTCTTGCTGGGAACAGCCCCACATCAAAGCACATGGGTTAGGGCCGCTCGGGCTAACAGGCCGCACATGGTCAGGGGATAAATCCCATTTCCAAGAGCTGCTCGTGGCTCCATATGGCCGAGCACAGCATGTCCTCACGCCCTGATGCAGCAGCTGCCTCGTGCTGGGAGGGCTTCATCACTGCTTCAGCCATCCTCCCCATGCTGAGCACAGGCACTGATTTCTCCGATAAAGAAACCTTGGGAGAGACAGTGTTTGCAGCTGGCAAAGTCTGCCAAGCTCTCGGGGAGCCCTACAGAGCTCACAGAAGGGTTGAGGTTGGCAGGGACCTCTAGAGACCATCCAGTCCAACCTCCTGCTCCAGCAGGGACACCCAGAGCACGGGGCACAGGGTGGCATCCAGGTGGGTCTGGAGATCTCCAGAGAAGGAGCCTCCCCAGCCTCTCTGGGCAGCCTGTGCCAGGGCCCTGGCACTCTCACAGCACAGAAGTTCTTCCTCACATGGAGGTGGAACTGCCTGGGGTTCAACTTATACCCATTACCCCTTGTCCTGTCACTGGCCACCATGGAGAAGAGCCTGGCCCCATCCTCCCTACAGTCACCCCTCAGGTACTTGAACATGTTGATCAAGTCTCCTCTCAGCCTTCTCTTCTCCAAACTAAACAGGCCAAGTTTGCTCAGTCTTTCCTCATATGACAAATGCTCCAGTCCCTTCATCATCTTCGTTGCTTTCTGCTGGCCCCTCTCTAGAAATTCCACATCCCTCTGGTACTGGGGAGCCCAGAGCTGCCCCCAACACTCCAGGTGCCTCCCCAGAGCTGGGCAGAGGGGCAGGATCCCTCCCTGGTCCTGCTGGCGACGCTCCTCCTGCTGCAGCCAGGAGCCCATTGGTCTTCTTGGCCACGAGGGCACGTTGCTGCCTCATGGTTAAACTGTTGTCAATCAGGACTCCCAAATCCCTCTCCATGGAGCTGCTTTCCAGCAGGTCAACCCCTAATCTGTACCGGTGCCTGGGGCTATTCCTCCCCAGGTGCAGGACCCTGCACTAGGCCTTGTTGAACCTCATAAGGTTCCTCTCTGCCCAACATTTTGCCAAGCAAAGTCACTGCCTAGTTCCCCTCTCCAGGCAAATCACTTCCTGACCATGTTAAAATACAGTTAAGTGCCATTTAGAGTGTCCTTTAGCTGCCACCGTGGGGCCAAATGCACTCATGGGATATATTGCAAAGAACTTCTGTGACCTTAAGTCCAAAAATATATTTTAATTGGTTCCTTCTCGCTAAAACCATAGAATGGCTCAGAAAAAGGAGCACATTCCCTGCAATGTCTTTGCTCCCCAAGAAAAGGCAGGAGCAAAATGCAACCGTGTTCAGGGCTGCTGCAAAACGGAGCAGCTGTTCTGAGCACGGAGCGGCCCTTCCAGGGCTGTGTCCCACCGGCAGCAACGGCCCCACTTCCCTCTGCTGTGTTCAAGGAGCCCTTTATCAGGACTCCAATCTGAACCCCAGCAGCACCGTCACCACCACCCCTCTGGCGACAAGGGGGATTCCCAAAGCACAGGAGCCTCTGTTTACTCTCAGATTGGGAATGCAGGTCGCTCCATGAGTCATGCGAAAGCAGGAGGGAATTTCCTGTTGACACCATATGTTATACATAGATTAATCAAACTGGCCCAACTCCAGGAGGAAGCAACAGAAACAGGATAACTGGGAGAGAGCCAAAAGAGGTAAGGAGCGAACAGAGAAGCTCCTGAGGGGGGTACCAAGCACGCGCTGCACTCGCTAGGGCGGAAAGGTGAGTCGGTCACAAGGCAGAGCTGGACAGAGGGGTGGACTGTTCAAAGAGTTTCCTGAAAGCAAATGCAAGTGGATCCCCCTTTTGCAGGCAACGATGGGTGGAATTCAGTGCAGTTCGAGCTCAGCTAAACCCCCATGAATGCTATCCAGCTTTGGGACCACGTGTGTCTCGGGGATCTTCCTTTCTGGAAAGGACTGCTTTGTTTTTCCTGTCTTGTCAATGTTTTCACCTCCTTTCATCTGGATCATTAACTGAGCAATGATGAATGCTCATTAACTGGGCAATGATCAATGCAATGATCAATGATTGGCCCTGGCTTGTGTCAGTCTCCTGTCTGGCTGTTTTGTCAGCTTACGCAGAGCCTAAAATCAGATTCATGCGAGAGCTCATCACCCATCAGTTATCATCAACGAAACAGAAAAGCTCCCAGGGCTGCTGCTCGTGGTGAGGACCGGGCACAGAATAAGCTGCCCCAAGGGGTTCAAAAGTTTTGGAATTCCTCTTGCCAGAGAATCTTTTCTTAGACCTCATTTCTGCCAGGCTGGCTGCACAGACACAACTCCCAGGGTGCAAGAAGATATGTCGGGAGCACAGAGCACTTTTCATCCCTATTTTGCCGTGAATTTAACACTTAATGCATCATTTGTACCAAAATGCTTGACGGGAGGCTCCAAGCAGCACAAGATGAGCGGGGAGAGAACCCAGCGTCTACTCAGCATCAGCCACCACTTTTAGCTTCCTTTTTTCATAGCATCTCCTGGTCAGCAAGCACAGAGCTGAGGACAGTGGGGTGTCACTTACCGGGCACGCTGACGCTGGGCAAAGCAGGAAATCCACTCCGGGGCTGCGGGCGGCTGGGCCGTCCTCGCTGCTGCCAGTGCCACTGTGGGGCTCCGCGCGGGCGCCGCTGACCCGCCGGGCTGGAGCCCCATCCTGTGGCTCGGGCAGGGCCGCGGCGCTGGCCCCAGCGCGGGAAGGAGCGGGGGTGTTGCTGACGGCGGCAGTAGTGTGCGGGGTGGCCGCGGGCGCTTCAGAGCGGGTTGGGCTCCCGACAGCGTCCGGTGCCATGCGGGGCCCCTCAAGCTGCGGCGACGACGGCCCCGGCACGAGCCACCCTTCCACGGGCTCCCGGCTCTGTTGGGCTTTGCTGAATTCCGACAAGACCCTGCGGAGAGAAACAGCGATCGGACCGAGGCAGCTCCCTCCCCCTGACGCAGGGCCTGGCCACAGTCACTTGTCCTCTCTGAAACACCCCTGATGCTCTAGCAGGAAAAGGTCCCTCAAATTACAGATTTCCTCACCACAGACACGAGCTTTAACTTGCTTCTGAGCCACTACTGCTAAGTGAGGGACAGCTCTGGATCCCCCGCAGCTCCAAAGCGGTGAGTGATCCCTCCACATGGATCCAGCGCGGAGCACGTGCCAAATTCCAAATGTTTTTGTAACGTAATGTGCAATTATTAGTGGAGTCTGGCCAGACAAGACGCGGTTCCCATGCCCCTGCTTTGCTATCAGCTAGGTCAAATTAAAGCAACCCAGACTAAGATTCAAAACAAAGTCTTTCTATCACCAAATTTAATCAAATCAAGGAAGGCTCCCTCTGGAATTATCGTAAGAGAAAAATCCTAAAAGTAGGGAATAATGTTATCAATGAGGAAGAACAGACTGTAGCTCTGGTCTAAACCATGGGGGAAGAACTGGACAAATCATCCCCTTGCCAAAAACTGCAGTTTCAAATGCTCTAAAACTCCTAATGAACTCGAGGTGAAGCTGATGATGGTTTTGGTTAATAATAATAACAAAATTTTACAGAAAAAGCAATGTTTTGCTTGAGAGCCTCAAATTTCAATTTAACCTTCCCATTCAAAATGCAGGGTTTGTTTTAAAATTTGCCTCTTTTTTTTAAAGCATGCGTAAAGAAAATGTTTTTAAAGTCCTTTGATATTCTGGTCAGCTGGAAACAACGCACTTTTCCTTCTGTGGAAATCTCAGGGCGCTCCCCATTTTAAATCAATGCAAAATAAAGCTTTTGGTAGCAAACTGAAGAAAACATTCGCTCCTTTCTGGCCTTCTATTGCCCTATAACATCTCCAAAGCCAAGTGCTGCTAAATGTGGCCTTTCCTCAGGAAATAAACCAAGTCTTGCCTTTGTTGCTGGCTTTGCAGCCCTCTCTCAAACCGATATTGGGAAGGGTCTGTTGCCAAACAGCGCCCCAAGGGCAGACTCGCTCAGAGGCAGGTTAGCCAGGACCTCCTTCATATTTTAAGGTGATGGGCAAAATACCGACTTTCTGATTGCTCAGGACTTATAAAAGCCACTGGAAATCTTTGTCCTCACAGGCCGAATGTTACAGAAATCGATCACAGGGATGACAAACTAACAAGCCCCTTCTTTGAATTATCCTCGTAAGCTGCAAATTATGACTCTTTTCTAGGACAAAACCAATTTCTTCCCTCCCAGAAAGCCCCAGAACAGCCTCAAGCAGATACTAGCGAGCTGCTACATTCCTAAAACCAGGGAGCAGCATTTTTGTGATGTATCTCCCCTAGCAGGGAGGACAAGCAGGCACTTCAGCTGTCAGACACTCTTGCTCCTTGGCACCAGCAGGACGTTTCTTCTTTTTTATCTTTCAGACTCTTTCCAGGAGGCAAAAGCTCTCACAGACAGGGAGAAATCTTTCCTGCTTACAGAAGAATACAGGAGGAGCCCAGGAGAGGGTTACAAACCACCCTAAGGAGAAGGTTTGGGACAAGACTCACTCTTGCAGCGATCTGTCCAAGTCCTCGGCAGTGGCCCTGCCCAGGTCGGAGTCACCCGAGAGCGGCTCCTCACTCCTCTCGGGGCTCCTGGGGCAGGGAGGCTGCAGGAGGCCATCGGAGCCGAGGCTGGAGGAGAGCTGAGAAGAGCTCGTTGTGTTGAGGCTCAGCGACGACGACGTGAGCTTGAGTTTGTTGTTGCCCTTGCTCATGGGGAGGGTGGAGGGCTGGATTTCGATCTCATCAGAGCCTGAAGACTGCGAGATGGAACCCAGCGACACCTTTCTGCGGGGTTCGGATGCCGAGGACGGCAGGGGCTCCAGCAGCTCTGAAATGGGACATAGTCCGGAGAGGGACAGCGGGGTGATAGTCCACTCGTTCAAAACCGCTGATTTATAAGACAGCTCAAAGGTCAAGGATGATAAGCCCTGCAGGTAGCTAAGGAGAAACTCGCACTCTTCGGCATCGAGGAGCAGAGCGGTCGGCTGGTAGTACTCAGGCAGGCGGGATCGCTCCCGGAGCAGCAGCTGCAGGTAACACTCCACAAGGCCATCATTCAGCGCCAGCCTCAGCCAGGCCCGGCAGCGGCCAATGTCTGTGTTGATGAAAATTAATTGTTCCAGCTCTGAAATGGTATTGCTGGGGAAGGAAGAAAGGAGAGAACGTGAGCAGCCATTTCCACATAATCATGGTGTACTCAAGGGCTACTTCCTCCAGCAGAGTATAGGTTACACAACCCACTGGCTCAACCTGAGCATTGAGGCAGCCATAAAACAGGGCATGGTGTGAGGAGAAGCACCCAAAATGCTGCCCACCTGGCGCTCCTGGTTGCCCTGGTACAGCTGCTCACTGTGGTCCTGCAGGCTACGCATGTCCCTTAGGAATGAGGAGCTGTCCAGGCTGCTCTGCTTTAGAGTCGGGTCAAAACAGGCTTTGGGAAATCTCTCCTCTGTGGAAAATGTAGTTTCCCATGGAGAAAAACTGAGCTCCTGGTTGCTCCATGCCTCAGTATTTTGGCTGTGACCCCAACCATCCTCAGGAGCGTCTCTACACCCAGCTGCCCTCGGGCTGGAGATGTCCCTGGGCACTGCTTGCCCCAACCCAAGGAAGGGACCGCGGGGGCAATTTCCGACGTCTCCGCGCTGCGACAGGGCACAGACCACCTGGATACACATTCGGAACGAAACATCTCCACCCTAAGCTTCAAATTTTCAATTGACTGAAACACAGTGAAAATTGTCAAGGAGCCAAAAAAACAACCACAAGGTGTGGATCAGGTTAAGCTCCCTGACTAATCTGAACACACTGATTTCAAGCACTTTTCCCCCAAATCTAACACATGCCTGCTAACCCCTGTGGTCCCAGCTCATGTTTCAGCAGTCAAGGCTGCACTTTTTATAAAAATCAGTGCAAAAGTTGTGAAAATTTTTAAATCTGTCTCAAAACGAAGACAACTTTCAAAGAGCAAAAAAAATCCCCCAAAGCACGTCTGTTATTTTCATCCACTTTTCCATAATTCAGGAACTGCTGGTGAGGTCAGATTTGGATGAAGCTTTCTGTTCTGACTGTTGGCTGGGATTTGGTGTGGAAAAACTGTGTAAGGAGTGGTTCCAAAAACCCAGCAAACCACGATAGCTGCACACGAGAACCCACCAAGTTCAGACATAAGGTCAGTGTTGTTTTTCCGGTTTCACGTGTAGAGAAATGAAAACTCATCCCCAGCAGACAAATGTCAGAGCAGAGCCCAGACCCGGCACCTTGCAACCTCGTAACTCGCCACTGCTCTAGACCAGCGCGGTCACTCTGGGTACCACGAGGGAGATGATGTCCCAGGAAATGATCTGGCACCCAAAAATAAATAAGAAAGGAGTCCTGTGCAGGCACAGTGTGGTTTCGTGGATGGACCCTAGCCATCCATTCCTTGTGCATGCTGAGGGACACTGAGCTGGTACACCGGGCAGTTGATCCCCTGCCCTGCACCACCGCTTGGGACCGCAGGGGCTTTGATCTCCTACGTACATCTCCCACCGTCTTCCCTGCCCACCAAGACACCCAGCAGGGTCATCTGGTCCCACCGCACTATGGCTGAGAGAGGCAACGACAGATCTCTGGGTGCAGCTATTCTCCTGTTTGTCATCCCCTGAATTTTGCGGTTTCCTGCACCCCTCGGTGCCTGAGTGCACAGACACCTTTCGCGGGGACCATCACTCACCGGTGCGTGATGCTCTTCAGCAGCCCCCAGAAGACAGGCTGAGGAAGGGGCTCCCGGCCTCCTGCCTTCTTCCCTTTCCCCCCGGTCTCTGCCTTTATGTGCTTGGCCTTCAGCCCATGCACGAAGACGGCCTCCAGGGCGCTGCAGAGGGTGTTCGCGTTCCCATCGTCGCTGGTCACGACGGCATCTGAGGTCACGTACTGCTTCTGCAGCGCCTTGATGGAGCTCACCAGCTGCTTCTTGATCAGCTGCAGGAGGAGAGTGTCCCCAGAGGAGGGTTAGGGGCGACCCCGGCCGTCTCGGACCCCGATGCGAGGCTGGGCCGGAAGTCCCGCGCGGCGCCCGCCTCAACTGCGCGCTACACGGCGCAACGAGAGGAACCAGTCACGCTGCAGCCTCCCGCTCTTAGCATCACAGTTCCCTTGGCTTCTTCTAATGAGTAATTTATGGCAATATTGCTTCCTTTAGCACGTGTTTTAGGGCCCATCACATTTACAGCGCTGCCTTTTGAGCGTGCAGCACTTCCCCTACATGCAGCAAATTGCTCACAAGGGTGGGCAAAGAAGCAAAGCAGAAAGCAGTTCTTTCTAGGCCTTGCTTAGAGGAAACAAACGGGTTATGTAAGGGTGTGTGAGCAACGAGGAAAGCTAACGAGGTCACCCTTCGTAAAGGCTGCGACACAACTCAAGTTCACACAAGCAGAGCAACATGCGCCAGCGCGAGTGTGTCCTGCGAGCAGGACCCAGGAGGATCGACGGCATCCGGGTAGCCTGTCCACACCGAGTAACCGGTGGGGATGGGCCCCCAAAAGACACAGACGCGGATGTTTGTACTCCCCGTTAGCGGCTCTGCTCCGGGAGCACGTGCAGGCTTCAAAGCCGTAATGTGGGAATATCGCATTCCAAGGGCTTCACTTCCCTGTTACACCAGAGTCAAAAAGAAGTCAATTTGGCAAATTTAACTCCTTTATGCTGGCGGAGAAGGTTTTTTACTGCTGCTCATCCCAGATATCTCAATCAACGTCATTTGAAAGGAAAGCTGAGCTCCGCAGTAGACATTCAGCAAACGCTGCAAATTCAGCAGGGACCAGATCAAACACTTCACATTTCAGCATCCACCACGCAGCACTGAGGCTTCTGCTGAAAGGCACCGGTCATTCGGAGTAACGAAGGGGCTGGGGAGGCTTTGATTCAGGCTGGGTTTTCAGGTGGGGCATTGAGGGACAGCATCAGAGGGAGACCAGACCCTGTTCCTCTTGCTTAGGGTCCGTGTTAGGACAGGGCCTCCATACTCATGTCTCCTGCGTGCCCCATACAGATGCTCTTTATGCTCAAAACCACTTTCCAAAACGCCTTCTCCTCCCCTTTCTTGGCTGCAGACAGCCCATATTCGATTTGCAGCCTGAATTCTTTTCCGGCAAGAGAAATGCGTCTAGATAAGACTTACAGCAGCTCATCTGCAGGATAGCAGGCGGGGAGGCCGGGTTTTATCCCTGCCTGGACCGCAGACACCCCTGCAGCGGGGGCTGCCTCCTGGCTGCCCTGCAGATCCGCTCACACGAGCGGCGACCAGCAGGATCCAAGAGTGCGAACGGCTTCGTGCACGGCGCACGGGAACCTGCTCTGGGACAAGCTGCACCCGCAGCCTCCACGTGGCCTCAGGGGCTCCTGCGAGAGGTGTGTGGAGGCTCCCGGCGCCGGGCAGGGAACCCAAGCGCCCTTCAGCCGCCGGGCTCCCTTGACAACTGCAACGCCGGCATCTTCCTTGGATCTGGCCACGTGGGCACAGCCCCACGGAGGGGCTAATTTAACTCCCAGTGACACACTGCTAGTTTATTGACTCTCGAGCAACTGCCCTCTCTACAGAAGGGACTCAGGGATGCTCTTTGCCAGGTAACACTATCCCCTCTCCGTCCGTATGAACTATCCCAACACAAGCTCACAGCACGGCCACGTCCTGCTGCCTCCAGCATCCGCTCCCTGACAGTGGCCGGAGTCGGACCGTGGACGTCTCACGCTGCAGGAGGTGGCCACGGGGTTTCACTCACCTGGATGACTTCCTTGGGGTCCTCTGCGTGGCTGGAATGCATCTCAGCTCCGGCGGCTCCCTGCTCCCAGCGCCACGTTCACATGTCACCTTGGGCACAGGGAGAAGGTCTGAGCTCTCAGTATCCTTTGGGCTCACGTGCAAGTCCCCCGCCCTGCGAAGGGCGCCCGCAGCCCCGCAGATTCCCTCCCTAGGGGGGTTTGGAAGTGCTCAGGGCCAGGCTGCTGCTCAGTTCACGTCTGGACCCACCCCAGACCGCATGGAAAGGCACAAGGCCCTGCAAGTCCTTGCAGAGTTTCAGACAAAACAGAGCGAGACCAGGGCAATAATTAACCCTCATGGGCTGCCCACAAGCAGCTGGAGACTCAGGCTGAGGTGTGGTGAGCTGGCATGGAGACGTGCAGGCCCTGGGATGCTGCCTTTGGTTTCTGCCCTGTCTGCAAGGAGCAGGTGCCAGGCGCGGAGCTCAGCACGAAACAGCCTTGTAGAGCACGATGGTCTGGGCGACACAAGCAAAACACTGAGCGATGGGAGCGAAATGCGTGAGCAACGGTGCTGCTGCAGCAGCACAAAGTGAAGGACCCCGTCCAGGGTGACAGCAGCCACCCCAGCTCGGCTCCACGATGCTGCTGCTGCATCCACCCAAGAGCAGCGTGGCTGCCTTCTGCTGGCAGGGTGGCGTTGAGAACGCGGGAAGGAAGGGCCGGAGAGCGTTAGGGCTTTCCCGCAGGGGCGCGGATCGCTCTGCTCAGTGGCAGGATCTTGCCCTCCCAGGCGCATGGGCAACGGGGTCATTCCACTGCGGCCGCGAGAGGAGTCAGCACAGAAAACCCGGGTGACAGCAGCACCCAGGAGGGGGTTCACCCGCAGCAGGAGGAGGCTTGCAGAGAACCGGGGGCCTCTCTCTAGCTCCTGGATTTCAGCCTCCCATCCAGTTCTTGGGCTCTGTGGACACAGCTGCGTCCCAGGGCTGCATCCCAGCTCGGACACAAGCCACGCTGGGGATGCAAATAGTTGGAGAGAGCTTCCAGCACCAGCAACTCCCAGACCCGGCACAGCCCATGGACACCCTGCACCGGCCTGGCCAGCGCTGGTCCCGCTCGCAGCAACCTCGGGCAGGTCGAGAGCTCCTCGGTGACAAAGTCTGGGTTGATCCTCAGCACGCTCAGGGTTCACAAGCAGTTTCATACAGAAGGAAACTGTTTTTTTGCCACTGCTTGTCATAAGATTTCCTCTCTTTCGGTTGCAACATAGGAACAAGGGCTGCAGTGATTACAGCAACATGAACCTCTCCCTCAGAAGCTCAAGTGGCTGCCAGGGGTTTCGACAAGGAGGGAGGGTGTCAAAGGGACACGCAAGTGACAACATCAGGAGATGAGGACCACAGGGAGCCACCTCCCCTCCTGCCCTGTGCTGCACTAGCGTAGCAACAATCCGGCCAGTGTCCAGCTCCATCCTGCTGCCTCCAGCCTCATCACCCCCGTTCACGCGCTCCGGAGCAGACACCTCACCCTGCACAATAACAGGGCGCAAAAGCCAGTGCCGCCCTGCGCCGGGCGGCAGCCGCCTGTGGGCGCAGGACACTCCTGATGCGGCGGCTGCAGAGCGCGTCCGGCCCCAGGACTGGGCCGGCCACTCCTGCTCTCGGAGTTGCCACCACCGTGTCCCCGGGCGGCCCCTGCCCGCGCAGCTCTGCAAGGGGAGTGTGCAAGACGCTCTTTTTGCAATGACCCGTCCTGCTTTTCAGGACTTGCAAGCAGGGGCCGGGAACTTGCCAGTGGGTTTGGCACTCGTTTCGCAGCGGCATCGCTCTGCTCGTCCCCGTGCTGCTCTGTGCGCGGAGCAGGCGGAGCCAGTTGCAGCATCCCCACGCTGCGGCTGGGAGCAGAGGCCCTTCCTAACCTTCTCCAGCCATGTAGGTCTCGAGTACAAGGAATCTGGGAGCGACTCCAAGGCCAGGAAACACCTGAACCTCTCCAGGGGTCCAGAAGGAGGACAGCGAGTGCTTCCCAAGCTGAGACCTCCTCCCAACAGAGGAATTCTCCAAAAACTGGAGCCCCGTTACCAGTTTGTCCAGGAGGGAGACACATGGGACACGTGTCACCTCCAGCAGCTCGCAGGGACCCTACGTCTCCATCCTGAGTAGCTTCTTCCAGCGCTGGGATCTTCCTCACGGAACCACCAGTTCCTGTTGGGATGGCGTTTTCCTGGACGGCGCCACAGGGGCAGCTCGGAGGCGGATTCCAGTCCTCAACGGAGCCCAGGGAAGCTGGATGGCAGCGCTTGCTGACACGAGGGCTCAAAAGCAGCAGACAGGAGCAGAGGGACCTCCAGCCGGTCCCTGCAGAGCCACCAGTGCCATGTTTGCTCCCCAAAACACCGAGACGCCGAACGGACGGGGAGCACAGAGGCCCCGGCACTGCAACAGCAGCCCCCAGCGCGCAGGAGCGCAGGGCTGTGCTCAGGGCGGAGCAGCCTGGAGCAAACGAACAGAGTGCGGGAGAAAACAAAGCAGCGCGTGGGCCCGGGCGGTACCTGCTGGAGAAGAGTGGTCCCTGGCACGGCGGCGGGGCGAGCAGGAGGCTACAGATAGACGGGGTTTTGGGAGACGCTTGTTAATAGCAGATCTGGGCAGGAAGGGGCCGAGACCTGCCCCGCTCGCGCCTGCCTCCCAGCTCCTCCGGCACCAACACGCGACACTCCCCGGGTTATAAATAAAGGACAGGTCACGGCTCATGCTTTGTGAATGGAAAAGAGTGGCCAGCGTTGGAGTCAGCTGGTGATTCAGGGCCTGGAAACAGAGCCAGTCACTTGCCAAGCACGAGCCTTGTGCCCGTCACCCTCTATACGGGGCTAATTAAGGCTTGTGCAGGACAGTTGGCCCAAACACCCAGCTCAGCCCAGTCTCCTCCTTTGGAGACACTTCTCCCAGGAAGTGTCTCCACAGCAGGAAAGCTGTGGATTTCCGCAGGGAGCCCCCACTCACCCAGCCTGGCCGGGGGAAAGACCATGGGGTGCCCCCGCACAACCGCGATCCCCAACACCCAAGAGCAGAGCGTCCCTTCGGGTGCTCTACGGCCCAAGAGGGAAACTCCTTTCCCTGGAGCGAGCCCAGAGCAGGCGGCAGACGCACCCAGCAGTATCCAGGAAAGCTGCGAATCCCCCTCCACGTCACAGCAAGACACTACTGTATCGGCATCCCGGATTTGAGACCATTTCTAGTTACGAGGGCTGGAGTTTCCCTTACAATTTGCTGCCCCTGCGCAGGGAGCAGGCACAGGAGTCATCCCAGGCTGTGGATGGACAAGCGATTGCTTCTTTAAACGCCACCTTTTCTGCTCGACCTGGCCTGCCCCACTCGGTGACAGTGGCTCATTTCAAACGCGGCGACGCCGCACGCACAGAAGGTACCAGGCTCTCAGGGAGCCCTGGGGATGGTGCCTACCCGCACGCGCCAGGCACTCCCGGGACCAGCTTGGCAGGATCATCCCCGCCCACCACAAAGTGTCCGGGAGGATCCACGCGACGGAGCCTGCAGCAGGGCCACGGTGCGGACGGGGCCTCCAGCGCGACTCCCGGCTCCACATCGTGTGGGACCTCCGCAGCGGGAGGAGCTGGCTCAGGGCCGGGCAGAGGCAGCCAAGGAGGGTCCCTGCGGCGCTCTGGCCCCGGAAGCGAGGTGGGGGGGAGGGAAGGAGGGGGGTCCAGGGCACCAGGGGGGCAGCGGCCTCATCCCGTCCCAGCCGCACTGGGCGAGCGGGAGGAGCTGCGGCTGGTGAAAGGCTGCAGAGGTGCCACATCCCCGTAGGCGACACGTGGGGGCTGCAAAACGCTCCATGCGCCAGGCCGACATGGGGGACCCCCGAGAGCAGCCGCCGCGGAGGGACCGTGGAGGGGAGACAGGGCCGGCGGCTCCGCAGGGCCTGGCCAGACCCAGCCGTTGGAGGGACCCCCCAGCACGGCAGCCAGGGGCAGCCTGAGAGCAGGCACAAACCAGGGGTCACTGTGGGCACGATGCTGCGAGGGGGTCCTCTTGGCACCGGGAAAGGGCTGCCCCCAGGACATCTACCCCTGCACCCCCAAACCTCCCCATTCTGCACCCAAACCGCCCCATTCCGCACATAAATCTCCCAAACCGTCCCACTCTGCCCCATTCTCCACCCAAATCACCCCATTCTGCCCCATTCTGCACCCAAACCGCCCCATTCTGCACCCAAATCTCCCAAACCGCCCCATGTTGCCCCCAAACCGCCCCATTCTGCGCCCAAACCGCCCCACTCTCCACCCAAACTGCCCCATTCCGCCCCCCAAACGGCCCCGCTGCTCCCCAGGGGGCGGGAGGGCCTGAATCCACCGCCCCGCCCCGCCCGCCCCCCCACCGCTCGCGCTCCCCGGCGCCCCCCGCCGTTACCCACTCTCCGCCCCCCCTCACCGGCTCCGCGCTCCCGCGCCTCCCGCTGGGCAACCCGGAAGTGCCGCCCGCGGCGGGTGCGCGCACGCCCCGCCCCGCCCCGCGACGCCAGGACGGAGCGGAGGCGGGGCTGGGAGGCCACGCCCTCGGGAGGTGTGTGTGTGTGGGGGGGGAGCGCCGGGCGCGCGTGCGAACATGTGCACAGGCGGGCACCCGTGCACGCATGCGCACATGGGCTTGCACAAGCGGGCTTGCACGCACGCGGACACACGCACACACACACGTGCCTGCGCACACTTGCGTGTCCATACATGCACACGCACGTGCACACAGACGTGTGCACACACATATGCACACGGCCGTGCAAGTGCACACGTGTGCCCGAGCCGACACATGCACGAGCACCCATAGTTGTGGAAACACACATGCACGCGTGCAGGGGCACCAACACATGGCCCGCGGCACGTCCCAGTGCGGCGAGTGGCACCTTTGCACGCTCGGCCCCTCCGCTCGCTGCCACATGCACACGTGCACCCGCAGCCCCCCAGACGCGTGTGCCTGCGCTCACCCACAGGACACTCACCCTGGCGAAAATCAGCACTAATTTTAATTGTAACCCCCGAAGCCTCCCGCGGCCTCTCGCACAACTATGTACAGCCCCACCGCGCAGCAGTGCCAGGCCTCGCTCTGGCTCCTCCTGCTCCCGCGGCTCCTCCAGCCTCCTGGGGACAAGAGCAGAGCAGAGCGGCCGGAGCTGCAGGAGACGGCAGGAGACACCCCCAGGCGCTGCCCAGCGCGGGCGCCCTCCCCTCACCTCCTACTTCAGCTCGGCCTTGTTGAAAATCTCCTCCTCATCTGAGGACTCCTCATCGTAGAGCTTCTGAGCCAGGGATCTCTTCCGCTGGGAGTCCAGAGGCTGGTACATGTCGCGCAGCCAGGGCGGTTTGTTCCCACTTGGATCCGAGCCAGGAGGGCCCTGCAAAGCAGCAGGCGAGGGGGCGTCACGGGCACGAGGTGGCCGGGCGCAGCAAGGAGCTGTGTCCCGCGTTCCCGCTGCCCTTACCTCCTTCACGGCGTCACGGGTGTTCCTGCTCCGTCTCTCCGGCAGGAATCTCTGGAAGAACCTTAAGAGTGAGAAAAGGGAGGACTGGTGACGGTGACCCGCGTGTGGCCTCGCTGGCGTCCCCCTGCTCAGGACAGCACAGGGTTTAGCGCCAGGCCACCAGTAACCGCAGTGCTGGGAAACATCTGGATTTTGAGGGTGAGGATGGTTGGCCAGGAACGTCCCCAGCAGGTGTCGGGGGCAGAAACTTGGGGCTTGGGGCAGTTTCATCTGATGAAGATGAACTTCCCATCAAGAAGTGAAGGCGTTTGCTTATGGCAGTGCTGCTCACTCATGCTTTGGGGGCCCTTTTTTGTGTCCGTTAAGAAAAGCTACATGAACGTATTCACTCTAGTGCCTCCTGACGCCTCTGCAGCCCGTGCCGGAGCACTCGCAGTGCTCCAGGATTAGACGCTGTGCAAAGCAAAGCCTGGCCCCGCAATGGCAGTCATTACCGTCTCAGCCGTGATTTACTGGTGCCCTGGGCTTGGGAAGCAGCTGCAGATTTTTGGGAGCAAACCTGATCAGGAAGAGAGACAGAGAGCCTCGTTACAGCAGCGTTTTTCCCTCATACACCACAGCAAAAAAAAAAACAAAAACAAAAAAAAACCCCAAACAAACAGGGGAGGCCAAAAGGCTGTTCCTCAAACCAAGCGTGTTATATACATGTGACAGCCTGTGCCAGAAGCAAAAATCTTTTAGAAAGAGCCCATCCTCCCTTCCCAACTCCCGGCATTCCCTGCCTTAGAAATGACCTGAACTCCTAATCTCCGAAATGTTTATGTCTGCCTTTCTTATCTAGGCAGTGCTGTGCAGGGCACTCCCTCCCGTTCTCAAGCTGATCCGAGACACCGAGGCCGGTTTTTAAAGGAACAAGAGCTTCTACCAAGGAGAAGGGTGCTCTGACCCACGCGGAGCCGTTGCACCTTGCTGAAAGGGGCAGCGTCTTTTTTAGGAGGGTTTCCCCCAGCCCCAGAGCTGCTAGGTGGCTGGAGAAGCCTTCCAGCATTTGTCATTTTGCAAAAAAAAACCCTGACTTTTAGCAAGCGTGAAGGTAGGGAGGGAATTGCTGCACGGTTGAGCAAGTGGCACAGGCAGGAGAGCAGAGCACCCCCGAGAAGGGCCTGGGATAGATGTGCAGGGGGTGCACAGCAAGGACTGCAGCGTAAAACTCAGGCTGCGGTGACCAAGAGCCCTCGAAGCAGCTGGGGAGTCAGTGGGAGAGCGGTGGCTGTGATTAGGAGAGCCCTGCGCAGCTTGTGACGGGTGCAGGGACAAGCTCGGGCCTGCGCTGAGCTGTGTGCTGGGTTTTCCAACCTTCGAAGGTCGGCAAACAACCGTATGAACTAGCTGGCCGGTGTGCAGACGTCCCTGGTAACACTCCGGTGTCACAGACTGCACTGGGAGGCAGCGCTGCGGGCTCCAGCTGTCTGGAGGGAGCGCCAGCTTACCTCGATAAGGCAAATCAGCATGAGGAAGAGTATGATGGCCAGAGACACCGATATTGCTATCAGGAGCCCATTGTCGCGGGCAAACTCCGATTTCTTCTGGATCAGAAGAAGGGAAATTCAGAGAGGGAGAGACTGTTATTTCTTCTGTGCCCCCCTGGTCTGCAGCAACAGCCCGTGTTCATCCTACCTTCCCTGTGAGCTTCCTGCCTGCCGCCTTGGGCCGTGCTGTGCCGTTGGCTTCCAGAAAGCACCGGCCTGCGAGAGCAGAAGCTCCCTTGCCACCCTGCTTGTCACTGAGCACCTTCATGAGCAGCCCCAGCTTGGAGACCATCTTTGCGCAGGCCGGCTGGGCCGCGGGGAGGTCGCAGTGGGAGCGCAGGGCGCGCGCCGCCTGCACCACGAACACCCGCACAGCCGTGTTGGGCACGAGCAAGCGCAGCTGGTGTCTGAGCTTGGTTTCAAAGAAGTCTTCTTTAGCCAGCTTGGCCGCGGGGCTCCCCGAACTGCTCGGCTTACTGGGCACATGAGACTCTTCTTCCTGTGGATGCTTCCGATGTGTCTTGTCCATGGGCTGGGTGCCCACCGAGTGCCCACCTGGAGAGGAAGTTATGTCTTTGGGCTTGTTTTCTACTGCACTCACTGCAACAGGGTGGCTGCGGGTAACCAACAGGTTATAGAAAAACTGTCCCAACGAGTTTAGTCTCTGCTCTGGTTTAGTTGGGCTTGGCGTGGGCAACTTCTCTGGGTTCTCTTCGTGGTCTGGCCTAAAGAAAAGCTGATCACTTCTCTGACATGGGCTCTCTTCCTGGTCCTTCCTTTTGTAGGCCCACACATAGCTATGGCTCGGAGGCAGTGCTTCCTTGTCATCCTCTCCATCCTCCATCTCAGGAGGATTTTTGGCCTGTTCCATAACCTCAGGGTAATTTTGATTCTTAAAAGACCTGGACAAATGAGAGGCCTCTGCTGGCGAGTACGAAAGAGGATGCTTTGAAGAAGGCCCGGACATGCTGAGACGCCTGAAGAACGTGTCAGCGGGGTTTAACCTCTCAGATACTTCCCACAGGTTTAGCGGTGAGCGCTGCAAGTCTGCGTTGCGCTGCACCTGCCTCCCCGCTGCAGCAGCCAGGGTCCCGTCTTGTCCCTCTGCCGGGGCCCTGCGCACCGCCCGGCTCTGGAGGGCCAGCATCAGTGGGAGAGGGAGGATGTTCTTCGCAGTTGTGATGTTTTTAGCCTTGGACATCTTCTTCTCAAGCACAGCCTCTAGCACTTTTGCCAGGAAATAGAGTTTCTTCATATCGCTTGCACTGCTCCAGTCCATGTGCTGAATGCCGTGCAGCATCAGCATCAACTCCTTGTTCCTCTTACCTCCCTGCTGAAGTAGGTGCTGAGGGAAAAGGGAATTACTTTTGGACGTGAGATCAGCATCAGAGCTTGTCACGTTCAGCAGCACTGAAAGTGTTATGGTTTCATGGCCTCCAAGAAAAGGCTCCTTGGGCTTGAGGTTTAACACCACGGTGTTGTTTAGCTTTCTGGACTTCAACACTTTCTTTATCTCTGCTCGAATCTCTTCTAGAGAATCTGTGTGAGCTGTGAAACACCAAGAAAGCAGATCAGTGACTCCCACATAACAAGAAACCGTCTGCCAAAGTGCAGGGTCAGAGGGTTACCCCAAACAGCAGGCACTCGTCTTTTAGACAAGGGAGTGTGTGAAACAAAATGGTGGCTGTGTTACAGAGGAGAAAAGTCTTCTTAAATCAGTGAGATTATCTCACTGGGGCAGAAGAGATACTTTTTTTTTTCTGGTCTCTCCCAGGGCTCTGTTCAAATCAATGTGAAACGTCCTGGGGGCAGGGGTTTTCTGTGGGAGAATTTTCCACAGCTTAACATGAGTCAGTGTTGAGCTGCTAAAATAATGCCAGAAAGTTTAAAACTGGGAGAGGGCCTGGAAAGCAAAACACCTGAGGACAAAATGTTTGTCCCTGCTCAGCTGTCCCAACTAACTCTTCTCCCTGCAGTTAATTAAACCTGGGATATTTCACATTCAAAAGCCTCTGTGTTGTTGCACAGCTCTCAAGAGCAGTGGTGGAGGGAGCAGCTGATAAAGAAGTGCTGATTCTCTGCTCAGGGATGGAGGTGCCCTCACCCAGGCCTAGGGGAAGTGGAAAAAAGCAGACATTTGATGCAGAGTGATGCAAATAGCCCCAGAGAGCTCTGGCTCTGCTATGTGAAGGGAACATGCTGAGGCTGCAGTTGGAATAAGCAGTATTCAGGAATCCTACAGCACGGCTGCAAACACAGCTTTATCTCTAATCCTGCTTTGCAGATAGGCTAGTGTCAGAGGCAGGGTGACACATTCAAGAATATTTACAGATTACAGAGGTATTCAGGCTTTATCTGCTCTTAAAATGATAGGAAATCAGACACCAAAATATCTTTGATGATCTGGCTGCAAGTGGCTTTAGGAATACGTTTTTGCTGGACTTGAAATGAAGTCAGACTCACTAGACTAAAGGATCATAGGAGCATTACAGGATCC
Source organism: Crypturellus undulatus (assembly GCA_013389825.1). Classification (NCBI taxonomy): domain Eukaryota; kingdom Metazoa; phylum Chordata; class Aves; order Tinamiformes; family Tinamidae; genus Crypturellus; species Crypturellus undulatus. The sequence goes on from VWPW01020716.1 coordinate 155,762, forward strand.
TTTTGCCATGTCCATGCTGTGTGTGAGATTGTTCTCACTGCTGAATTGTGACTGGCCAATTGTGACTGTGACTGGTGCCACTGGAACGGGTCAGAAAGATATCAAGGAAAATTTGAAGAGTTTATGAGCAGATGTTGCCTTCCAGCGCCTGGGAATGGTACTGGGCACACATGATTTGCTTGCCTGGATGTCCTGTGTGCATTGGAAGCTCTTGTGTTTGTTTAGCTCAGCTCGCAATTTCTTCTCAAGATACTATTTGACACCAAAGATAGGTGTAATCACTAGTTACTTTTCAACCCTTGTTTTTTCCAAGTCACGTGGTTAAAGCCTGTGGTTCAGAGGGCTCCCAGGTCTCAGCTGAGCTGCCTGCACTGGCCTTGGGGCAGATTTACAGGTCTCATCTGGATGGAGTTTTTGCATCTATTCAATGAGCAGTGCTGAGTCTGTGCGCATTTGGCCTCACTGAGACCGGATGGTAGCCACCAGCCTGAACTGACACCACCACAGTTGGGACTGCGAACTTTGTCTGGTAACTCTCAAAAGACCCCTCTCTCCTCTCTTACAGCTAGAGCAAAGTTTAGAAAGTTGCATTGACAGCGTCTTCCACAGAGAGCAAACCTACCGCACTGGGGAGTGTTGGCGGAGCATAAATTCTCACAGCGCAACTTGACAGTCCTGCACAGGGTCTCTATTGTGTCTTTCGTCGCACAGAGGCAGCAGGCCAGATCGCTGGGAAGTTTGCTAAAGACAAGAGGTTACTGGACAAAACCCCAGCATCTCAATCCACGTCTGTGGGTCCAACTCAGGTAACACACAGAGATAATGCATTCCAGTTGTGCCTGGATATCTTCTACAGTTCTGGAAAATTTATTTCCCCGCCCAGTGAAAATTCTGATGGACAAAAATATGCTCCAGATTTCTAAGAGAACTTTCAAGTAGAAATTAAGTTTTTTCCAGTGGCATCAAAATGTTGATTTTACTTTCAAAAATAGAACCAATCCCCAAAGGCAATTTGAAACAGAAAAGCACACCCCCACTTGATTTAAGACTTCCCTATGAAAACCTGGAACACATCACATAAATGGGGAAATTCTGTTTCTTAGCAGGTGAGTTCAGTGGTATCAAAACTAAATAGCTTTTAGTTCTTATGATTTGTATTTGTCTGAGCTGTAATTATACCTAAGAGCCCAGTAATGGACCTGAGACCCCTCTGTTCACTGCTGTTGCTCAGGGGCCTTGAACAGACTTTGGTAATATGCTGATGGATAGTAGGGAAAAATGAGCAGCTCCAGGTGGGTGAAACTTGGGCTTACTGGGGTTATTCTGAGGTGGCAGCAAGATGATTTGTTTCCCATGCAGACCCCTTGTTTCAGCAGTTGTGATTAGTAGGCAGCTGGGACGCAGTCCCCACATACTCACAGCGTTTCCAAGTGGACTGTTGTCAGGAGGAGGGTGTGAAAGGTCTGCAGAGTCACTTGTGTGGCACCCAGGTCTCTGAAAGGATTTGCAAAATCAAGGTCAGTTTTCAGGCCACATTACTGGAACTCTGCTGGGAGAACGAGCCCATATACCTGGTAATGGTGGTGTCATTCACAGAGGGATCCAGTCCAGCCTAAGCAGTCACACCAGTAATTCCAAACCCTCTCACCTTATGTCTGTTCCTAACTGTAGGGTCTAAAAGAAAAAGGGATCCTGCTAATCTCGTGGGAGGCTGATGTGGACAGCAGAGAATCCCCAGCTCAAAATCCTTTTCTGGCTCTGTTGTGAGTGCAGACCCAGCCCTCACACGTGGTCAAAGTGAGACACTTCCTGTCCAGCCCAGGAGGATATTTTGCCTGGCCGATGATACACACAGATACAAAGTAGAGTCTTTCAATCAGCGAACTGGAGTAAACCATGAAGAACAGGTGAGCACCTTCATGTGGAAAATAAACTTAAAAAAATCCCCTGAAGAACAAAGCAGAGCTTTTTTTTCACCCCATAAATAAAAATACATGTTCCTCAGACAGGGGCAGAAGGTCTACTAGGAAGGAGCTGGGAATGGAAATGTCTGTGACGGAAAGGAAGAGATGCAGATGGACCTATGAGTGGAATATATATTTAAAAGGCCAGCGAGAAGACTCCACAGTTTAAAGTATTCTGCAAATGATTACAGCAATGAAAATAGTTCTGAAAATAGGTTATTTCTAGCACAGAGCAGCATGTGGTGCATGGAGAGCTGCAGATTGGATCCCGCTAAGGCCTGTGCTCAGTTCCCTGCTCTGCCACAGCCTCCCTGTGGGACCACAGGTGACTCCCTGGTTCCCATGTATTTGGTCCCCATGATGTGATCCCACTGTCCAGGGATGGAGATGGAAACATGACAGGACTAACGATCCAAATGTCACAGTATCAAGAGAGATTTCAGCGTATTTTGGGTCTACAGATGGACTGTATGATCAGGGTGGGGCTTTTGGAGTTCATTTGCAGAGCCAAGTGATAAAAATCCTGCTCTGCCCGGCAGCCCCTGAGCTGCGAGTGTTCATGGTGCAACCACGTGGGGAGAATAAGAGCGCTGTCTCCTGCCAGCGCTCAGCAACCTGCGGAGATGAGACCCGTGCAAAAAGGAAACGCACGGAACAGAGACAAAAGGGGGTCTGGGCAACAGCAGAGCTGCAAGCAGAAAGACCCTCTGTGAAAAGCACTGATGTCTCTGTCCCTGCGGAGCTCCCCCAAGAGCTCTGGGCTGCAAACCATCCTGGGTGCCCCAAACCATCTTGGGTGCCTGGCAATGGGGTCAGGACCCCATTAAACTGTTAAGGATAAGTCAATACTTACAGGTATTTGACTGAAGGCAGGTCAAAGAATGACGTGTCATCAATAACAGACAGGGGGTTATGGCTTAGGATCCTGTAAAAAAAAAAAAAAAGCAAAAGGTCACTATGACTGGGTAAAAGGAAGGGCCCTGCCTTTGGCTTTCTATTTTTGTAACCTTTTCCCCATGTGTTTTTTGCTTGAGAATGAAAGTGATGCTGAGGTTTACGAGGACAGGGAGAAGTGAAAAGCTTCTAACACTCAAACCACTGTTTCTGGTGCTGAGGGAGACTCTGGAGGCAGCGGTAGCCCACAGCTGTAAAAGCCTCAGCCTCGCTTTTGGCTGACATGTGGGTCATGACTGCTGCATTCTAGGAGAAGTAACAACACAGAGTCTGGCCGGGCCTGAGCATTGTATCCCTGCAGGGCCTTCCTTTGGAACAGGGATGGTGAAGGAGAATGGTGGCCCAGGAGGGAAGGATGCTCCCTGTCCCCACACTGCCAGGAGGGGTCACGTCTCCCCCTTGGTTTGCAGCATCCCCTACTCGTCCTTCCTGGGCCCTGGAGCCAAAGCTTCTCTTGAAGGTCTGGGGGAGCTCAGGGCACCGGGTACTGCTGCAAGGCAAAGAATGGGGAGCCTGCAGGACAGAGGGCACCACGGGCGCGGGTAGGGACACGGATGTATCTCGCCTTATACACACAGATCCAGATACCTGGAAAGCTGCGAAGGACTGGCCCTGCATAGCAGGCCCTGAGGCAAGAGGAGGTAGTTAATACACTTAACTGAAGAATAAAAGCCCCAGTGCTTCCCGATCCCTATAAACGCAGCTAAATCAACACAGGTTTCCACCAGATCACTGTAAAGCACTTTGGTGATCAAGGAGTTTTCAAATTTGACTTCAAATTTGCAGCCTTTGAATATCAGAGAGGCCCAGAGTTGGATCTGATGACACTGAAATCCCCTTTCGAGGCTCCTCTATACTATGTGAGTGGTGTAAAGAGGCTGCACCGTTGATAAGGATCCAGCCTACTTTTATGGATGGCAGGTGTGGATTTGGCTGAACAATTTTTACTCAAACCTCCACGAAGAATTTCCTTTCAAGTGGAGAACAAACATAGGAAATTTCAGCCTGGAGATAAAACTTTGGCTCAGTGCTATGCATGTGAAGAAGGCTCTGGGATGAAGGCCAGAGGCAGGAACAGATGCTGATGGGCTGATTCACCAAATACATCAGGTCCCGATTATCTCCAGCTAAAAGAGCAAAAGCCCTGAATGGGTCTTTCGGAAAATACAACATTGCTTTCTCTCCTCTTCAGCTCACACATTCCCTTTGGTTCCTTTGACCAGGTTTTTGGTGTTATTTTGGGCTCTGAACTTTCCATATTTTTTTACTTTTCCAGAGTCCATAAATTTTACTATTACTGCATCCAGCCAGGCAAAGCTGTGGCCAAGTTCTGTGAGAACTGTCATCCATCCCTTCTTCTCCCACCTTGTCTGGTGCACAAGAGACGCAGCCCTGGGGAAGCAGGGAGACTGTGGACTTTTCCCTATGTATATGAACCCTTGGTGGGCAAAATGCCCTGGCTTCTCTCTTGCTTCAGATCTAGACTGAAATAGTCGTCCTTTCCTTGGAAGCTTCTTGGTCAAAATACATACGGACTAGGACACGCTTTCTTAGAAGCTCGTGTCCAAAAGAACAAGGTTTTCTTTTCGTATATTTCGGAGCCGTTTTGCCTTTTAAATGCAAGTATACAAACTGAACTTTTTGGCATAGTTTTGCCACAAATTATGCTGCAAATTTTTGAGGGGCTTTTGCCCCTTGGTTTTTGCCCCTTTTTACTTGGTTTGGGTGGGGAGCTTCTGTTGAAAAGGTGAAACTTCTGAGGAAAACAAGTATCTTCTACAAAAACCTCTATCTGGGTAAAATCACATTTTTTCCCCCTAAAGCATATCAAAGCAGCCTACTACCTTCAGCCTCTGGCTTCCTCCTGCCCTCCCTCATCTTCCCTGGCACATCCTAGCCCTGCCTTACACACCGGCAGGCAGTCCCTAGATGACATCTAAAGTAGGATCCAGTTCTTTACAAAGGGGTTTGCACCTCCTTTGGAAAAGTTTAAGGGGACTGTGACGGCTGGGCTGTGGCACAGCATCCTGGTGCAGGGTGCTTCATGCTGGCCTTGCCACCTAGCAGCCTGCGGAGCCCCCTGCAATCAACAGCAGCCCATGATCAAATCCAGTCTGCTCCCATGGTCACCGTGGTCATTGACGCTCTGATCCGTCTTCAGACCTTGTCAAACTTACAGCTTCTGTAAAAACTGCATCCCGTGCCAGGCCTGGAACGTGCCATTCTGGATGTGCGTGATGAGATTCCCACGAAAGTTTCTGGAAAAAAGAAAATTGCAGCAATGAATCCACTCTGTCCAGGAGGAAGCTGGTGCTGAGCAATATTGATTTGGAGGAAATATGCAAATCCAAGGTAGAATAGGGAGGAAACTCTCCCACTTTCTCATTTGCTTAATCTGTCAAGGGGAGGAAATGAAGTGCACATGTGCTTAATCTATTTCTGTTTCAGGATATAGTAAACTTTCAAGAAATGGCTTCCATTATGGCTGCATTTGGACAACCACACTATTTCTCATCCTGTTGTGGGTCACCCAGCTATGTGCACTGATCTCTTCAGCTCTGTCTCGGTTAGTCTTTTAGCTGTAGAAATGCAGTCACCGTTCTAAAAATAACGGGAACATTTTCTAGCGCAAAAGGGGTTGTAAACGTAAACAGACCTCTGTAAATACATTAGAAAGATGTTTTTGTAACTCACATAAGCTGCAAAAAAGGAAGTGGCTCAAAAGCGTGCTCCTCAATCGACAGGATTTTATTGCAGGATAAATCTCTGTTAAAATTAGAATGTGAAATGTTAATTGCATTTGCACTGTTGTGTTTACTTTCCCTTGCTTCGAGCCTGGCAGTACATGTGTTACATGGCTCTGATTTCATGCAGTGTTTATATTCGATATTAGATTCCACTGGTGAATAACCTGTGATAACCCTCAGGACTGGAGGTGCCTTTCATCTCCGTGATGTTTTCTGAGCTCAGATCTCTTTAGAATTATTTCAGGGCTTGATTTGCCTCTATGGAAACAGAAAGATTCCTCTTGAGAGGCACAGTGCAAAGCTGATGAAGCATCCGCATGGACCACACCAATGCGGCACCCTCGGGATGTGCCACAGCGATCCTTGCTCTTGGGATCATCTGTGCTTTGCTTGCTAGGTCAGCCAGAAAAGCCTCAACAACAGCTTTGTAGCTGCAGGGCTCAGGAACAGGTTGGTAACTTTGTGTGTGCTAAAAAATGATTATTTTTCTCTTTCTCTCTCCCCCCACACACAATATTTTGGGAAGAACCTAGTGTAAAGGGACACCATTTGGAAGCGCCGCAATAAAGACCTGCAGGGATAACCTAAACTCCACTTTCCATCACAGCTGTGCTGCGAGATGTGTGTAAAGACTCAGCCACGGCGGATTCACCTGGCTCGCTTTGGAAATCAAAAGGTCTGAGCCCGAATTGCTGCCTCGGCTTGTTCTGCAGTCAACAGCGAGACAGAAGTATTTTTGGAGTGTGATTCATCCCCTCCTCGGAGAGGTTCCTAAGATGGCTTGGGTGAATGGGAAGTGCCTGTTACTTTCCATGGAGAATAAAGAGAGTCTGAACAATTAGCTTAATCCTAGGCAATCATTAGGTGGCTAAAATTAGACATGACAAATGCACGTTTCTTTGGTAGGAGCTGCCTTCCCTACAGGAGGGCGAGTGTTAAGGAAGCCACTGCAGCTCTGGTTGCAGGATCTGGAGCTCCCGTGGAGGCAGCTCCCGGCAGAGTCTGACAGTGGGCAAAGGGGCAGTGGGAGGAAGGTTTTTGTATGAGCACATGGACGTGCTGTGGAGATGGTTTTTTCAGACCTGCAGATTAGCGTGTTTGTAAGCCTGTTTGCTCCAAACTCAACTCATTTAGCCTATAAACCGCATCCTGCGGATCAGCCTTTCTGCTTTTTGGTTCCTGGATCTTTGTTTCCCAATACCTAGGCCACTTGTATCTGCACAACAGGCCAAGACAGCCCCGGACTTGGCTCCTTCCAACCCAATGTGAGTCCTAGAAAACACAAATACCCCTTTTCTGGGAAAAATGCAAATACATATGGGCCACACCCAATAAATCAAATTTTACATATTTTTGTGGGCCAGCTCCAACCAGGGCATCCCTTGCTGTCATTTTTTTTTCACACAAGTGAATTTTTTCTCTCTCATGAGAAGTTTCTGCTGCTAGAAAAATGCACTCATGCATCTAGCAAGACTCAGATAACCTGGGGTCTGGGAACTAACAACCTGAGCTTTCACAGGAGGATTCATTTTTGTCTCTTATGCTTTTCTCAGTAGCCAGGGAATGAGAAAAGACAGAGTGATAGCAGCTGAGCAGAAGACAGAGAATAGGACAACATCTTGCTATTCTTTTTTCACACTTCCTTTGTGCTGTTGTCTTTTACTGCACAGGAAAACCCAAGACATGTGAAAAGCTGAGCTTTGAAGAGAACACACAGCCTGAATGCTCCTCTGCTTCCTTGCAAACAGTATTAGAGGCAGAGGACTTGTTGCAGTCTCATGTGACATTGTGTAGGCACAGATGCACATTTGTTTTTCCTCCAAGAAGGGAGGGATTCAATCGGATATGGCCCAGAGCAACTTGGCTTTGAAGTTAGCCCTGCTCTGAACAGGAAGCTGCAGAAAGGACCTCCCAGTTTCAATCCGTCTGAGATTTTGACATTGGAAGAGACACTATAGGCTCCTCTGTTTCTCTTTGGCTGCCAGCAGAATTTCAGGAAGATAATAAACAAACAGAGAGACCATCCCAAAAATGGTCACCAATGTGGGGTGGATTGCAAGTTACCCTGCATGTACCAGTTTTCACCATAAGAATCCTCCCTCTGTGCCCTATTGCAACAGCAATGCTCAGCACTAAGACCCCTGTTTTGCAGGGGCACATAGCCTAGAATAGGGGAAGAATAAGGCAAATTTCTGTGAGGATGGGTAGAGCAGCAGGGGCCCAAAGGCAGGGCTGGCACCACGCTCCTCCCAGTGCAGGGCACATGGCAACAGGTTGCTCTGAGCCTTCCCCGGCTCCCCAAGCAGGGGACGCGACCGGTACGTACAGGTGCTTCAGCAGGAGCAAACCCTCCAGTGAGCGCCTCCCCACCGACTTCAGAGCGTTGTCCTGGAGAACTCTGCAAGGAGACCAGACAGGCACCTACTGCTCCGCACTGGGAACGGGGTTGTCAGAGGGATACATTCTGCAATAGCTTTACTAAAACACCTCCTTGTTTCCCCGAATCACTGCAAGGACCAATATGACCTCCTGTCTAGACACTTGTCCCTGTGCTTAGGTCAGCATAGTCCCATCAGTGATTAAAGAAGGATCTCATAGGATTGGAACCACCTTTCCCACAAGGACCACAGCTCACGGCATCTCTTGTTGTCCAGGGAAGCACAGGGAATTCACATCCCTCCTTGCTGGGCATCTCGGGTTTGAATTCAAATAAAAATGGTTTCTGTGGTGTCTGTCATGCACTTGGCTCAAAAGCCAGATCAGAAGGATGGAAAATACCCAAACTCCCCCCTTTCAAATGCTGGGGAATACTCACAGGTACTCAGCCCACGGGTATTCCTTCCACATTCGTGTGTCGATGGAAGAAATAGTGTTGCCAGTGAAATCTCTGCAAATAAAAGATTGGCACATTGTAACTATCGTGTAAAAGTGCTGCAGAAAAGACAGCTTGCAAAATGAGCTCCCCGTGTCTGATATTTCTTGGTGCCTGAGCTGCTCATTCCCCAGAGCAAAATACCCATGGATTTTAATGAAGCGTTTGCAAGGTCCCCTTCCTGATCCCACAAATCCCACTGTTTCCTCAGGAAAAAGAGGCATCCTGGAGAGGTTGACCTTGAAGAGCACACTCAGAAAAAAAAAAAAAATAAAAGGTTCCCTGCAAATTTGGTGGTGAAAATAGAGCAAATTGGTTTAGCCAGGCGGTGCTCACTGGGAGTTGAGGTCGAGGAGGGTTCAGGCCACGAGCCCCATGGCAGACGCGGATGCTGCTGCTGTGGCCTGCGACTCCTAGCAGCCATTTCATGCAGGGACGCGGGGGAGGCCGGTCCCAGTGCGGGGACAATCCCGCCATGGTGGTGGGCAGTACTCACAGCACAGAGACGGTCGGGCCACGGGTGGTTTGGGGGACGCTGGCCAGGGCGGTTTGGCTGCAGTTGAGCAGCCGCCCCTGGCAGCGGCAGGGCACGGGGCAGGCAGTGGCAGGCCAGGGGCTGTTGTCACCGCCACTGTCAGCATCCAGGAAAGGGGCTGTTGTCACCGCCATCGTCAGCGCCAGAAGGACAAGAGGGCGGCAGGGCCGGGCCAGGCCCATGGCGCCCAAGGGGCAGGTGGCGTTGCCAGGCAACAGGCGCCACAGGCCTGGAGGCCCCAAGTAGGCCCCAGCGACTTCCCCTGCCCCGTCCCACAGATCACGACGCTTCTTCCTCTTTAGAAACGCTGAACTTGATGTGTAGTTGACATGGAGGATGGGATCCCGACCCCCAGCTCCAGGCAAGCTCTGCAAATGGATGGCTGGATTGAGGTGGCCTATTCCCACCAGCTCCTTGTGCCGGCTGTGCCTCAGTGTGGCCCAGGGCTCCTCGTGGGCTCCCCAGCGTGGAGAGGCGGCAGGGCGGCGACAGGCTCCAATTTCACACCAGCCCCCTGGTCTTTCCAGCCAAGGGGACAGCTTGGTAGCTCGCAGCCATGCTGCAGTGTCTTGTTTTCCAAGCAGGACGAGCGCTCGGAGCATGGGGTGGAGGATCGGGTGCAGGATCTAGTGCAGCCACCAGACATCTGTTCCAGTACTTGGTTATTTCCACCCAGGAGGCACTGCACGTCACTCCCTTTGTAACTGCTCTTCTGACCTCGGCCACCAGCCGCTGATCCCATTTCACCTTTGCGCCTTCCTGGCTAAAAATCTCGCCGAGCGGTGGGCGTCTTCCCTGGGGTCTCCCATGTCTCAACCACCTACTTCTAATCGCAGAAGTAAGAAGATCCGAGCAGAGGTTTATTACTAAAACCATAATCATCTCCCCCAGCACGCACCTGGTTTGCAGACCTTGACGTAACATCCCAGTGAAGATCCTGCCTCCGAGGTTCATTACTACACACAGCTACAAAATACGATTCCACTTGATTTAAAGAAAAACCTATGCTCATGGCTTGAAAAAGAGCCTTTGCTTTACATGACGAAAATGCCCCAGCTCCTTGGTTCGACAGCTCATCACAGACTTAGGCTTATCTCTTTAAGAGAAATTTCACCTAGAGCAATCCGTTTTTTTACGGTGTCTCGGTGCACATGGCCAAGTCCTACAGCTACTCCTGCTGGCAGAAGCTCTTTCTACCCATCTCTGCCGCTCTCTTGCAGATCAAACCTAACCTGTACCGTGGCAATACCAGGAAGGGCCCTTTTGTTTTATTTTTAAGCACTATACACATCTGGTACGCTGTCTAAATAATAATCATGCAGCCAAGCTCACTTCCATATATAGCTGACCTGGATAAATCAACAGGAAAACACTTTCTTCTCCAAAACCAGTATACATTTTGGGGCTTAATTTTAGTAACACTAGGTTTATTGCCCATTTCTTTCACTGTTATGTATTTGGAGAAAGTGTTGGATAAGAGGCTTATGTCATTTCACAGCTTTAGACTTTCAATCTCAATCAGATACTGCAGCACTTCACAAAATAGCTGAAGACTGGGCTGCACTAATTAGACAGTGTCTCCTGTTGAGGGAGGTTATCATCAAAGCTGAGATCAGACAAAACTTCTTCTTCTTCAAAGTCAATCTGGTCCAAGGACAATTTGTTGACCTGAGAAGAGAAATGAAGATTGAATTAGTTTCTGTACCACATCTTCTAACTTCCTTTCTTGGCACCTTGAAACAAAATGTATTTGTTACCATGTGCAAGAGACAGTGTCTGTACAAATCAGGAACAGGAATCTACAAACTCAGGAACGTTTCTATTTCAGAATGACTGACCAAAATCACAAGGCAATGAACCGAAAGGGCACCCGACAGTTCTCCTGCCATTCAAGTTGTTCTGAATTCCTGTTAGCTATTCGCATGAGGCTCGTACGTGCCTTGCAGAGACACCAAATCGCTCCCACGCACTAACCCCAGGAAAGTGAGACTGTAGGGGAAGCGAGGGGTGACTCCTGGTAAACGGAGGTTTGAGAAGCAGCAGGTTTCCTGCCTCACTTTGTTGCACGCTTCTCTAATGGCCATTTAATATTAGGTCACTTCTGAATGTGTTTAAATAACAGTAGTTAAAAGGGGCAGAAGAAAATGCACAGAGCACAAAAGAGCAGAAATTTCTTCCTCCCCACTGATACTTCTGATTGATATTAGTCACTTCACACACAAAAATATCCCATATTTTAGGGTTACTCTGCCACAAGAAAGGAAGATAGCTCTGTCCGCAGATAGCAGGTGACTCAATGTCATGAAATGGGGTAATGTGTCACAAGGTTCATTAGACATTTCCTTAATGCAAATTGCAGGAGGAGTTGGACACTGTATCGCACACTGCTGACACATCATGCAAGACTGATGTTTGCTTTCAGAAGAGCACTGTATCAGTGACCTTTCCTGGTAAATAACTGCTGTCAAACTAAGCAAGATGAAAATCCCCCATTCAGGACTTGCTGTGTACAAAGGCAGAACTCCATTTTGCTGAGCAGGATGATAAAAGTTTTATTATTGCACCTAGATATTTTTGTTCTTTGCCTGCTAACGGGTCTCATGATTAACTGCAGGGATTTCACACAGCCTTTTAACAAGCATTCCCTCTGGGGTAAGAATTGCAGAATCACAGGATGGTTGAGGTTGGAAGGGGCCTTTAGAGACCATCCAGTCCAACCTCCTGCTCCAGCAGGGACACCCAGAGCACGGGGCACAGGGTGGCATCCAGACAGGCTTGAAGATCTCCAGAGAAGGAGCCTCCACAGCCTCTCTGGGCAGCCTGTGCCAGGGCCCTGGCACCCTCACAGCACAGAAGTTCTTCCTCACACGGAGATGGAACTGCCTGGGTTTCAACTCATACCCGTTACTCCTTGTCCTGTCACTGGCCACCATGGAGAAGGGCCTGGCCTCATCCTCCCTACATTCACCCCTCAGGTACTTGAACATGTTCATCAAGTCTCCTCTCTGTCTTCTCTTCTCCAGACTAAACAGGCCCAGCTCGCTCAGTCTTTCCTCATAGGGCAGATGCTCCAGTCCCTTCATCATCTTCGTGGCTCTGCGCTGGACTCTCTCTAGAAGCTCAATGTCCTTCTTGTACTGGGGAGCCCAGAACTGCACACAGTACTCCAGAATAAATTTGTGAAATTCTTTTTTAGATGAACAGTTTTATTTATTTAAGAACTTATTAAAAATCATTTGCTTTATCTTACTCTAACTTTATTGAGATTTTTACTCTCTTACATTCTATGAGAAAGCAGGCCTGGACACTGTCATGTGCAGGACCTGTCAGCCTGCATCATCCAACTGCTCATTTTCCCTTGCTATTTAAAATTTATACACAACTTTGCACAAAGACACCCAAGAAATTAAGAATCCTAAAACTTTAGTGTGCTGTAGAATTCCAAGATGTGATTATTTTCTGGACTTCAAGTTTAGGTCAAGGCACAAAAAGAGAATTTCTGAGAGTATAATAGTAACAACCACCATAACCCTCATCTCTAGATGTATTACACAGCTGTCATACAAACCTAAATACCCCCTGGATTTACCTGAATAAGCCCCTTCAGTTCCTCTTCTGTTAGAGAGTCCTTGGGCTCCTCTTGGGTGCAGTTGTACTCCACAGCCACTTTCCCGGTGTCTGAATCAAATACACAGAATAAACAGCCAGAGACATAACAGCGTGTAAAAAGAACAAATATAACCCACCCCCCTTCTCAGGATGTGACTGAACAGAACGAATCTGCTCATTGTTCAGAATGACTGTAGATATAATAGGGCCATTTTATTCTCCTAAAACAGACCATTGGCTCTAGGTGATTTGTTCTCTTACATAATACAACCATTTTACTGTGAAATACTAAACTTCCCGTATTGGTTTAAGCAGTGCTTCCTGGCTGCAGTGTCACTATGGATGGGGACAGAGCTCGACTCCTGTCATGGCTGGGTACAGAAACAGAGGCAACAGAAACAGATCTTGCTTCCATTGTCAAGCAAGCTCCGACAGTTGCAGGATTGGGCTGTACCACTCCAAGGACTGTTGTAGTTCTGAAAGGGCCCAGTAAAGAAGGAAGTGAAGGGTTTGTGATCTTAATTATGAGGCATGGAGGAGAAAAGTGGTAGTTACTGCATAGCACAACTTAAACTGCCTGTTGTGAATCTGCAGAGCTGCCTTTTTCTCAGGCCCACATGCCTGTCTTCTCTGCAGGAAATCAAAAGGCTGTGACTAAATGAAAAGGAAATTGAAAGTGAAGAAGCAGAATAGATGAAGCAGCAGCATGATAATTGCTGGTCTCTGTTACACGGTGGGCCAGAAGGCAGGCAGCACTGCAAGACATCCGAGTCCAGAGATGTCCCTTTCTAAAGGACGTCTCAAAGAACCCATGGGAAGAATCTGACAGGTATTTAAATCCTCTGGATTCAACAGAGTGAGTTCTTGCTGTACCAGTGACTCGGCACGAAGTGGTGTTTACTGGGAAGGGCTCCGCTGTGTTAAATTAAAGAGAGCAGCATTGACCTGACCACATGAGAGTATGTCCCGATGAGATAAATACATAACAGACTGAAGTACTCAGATATTACATAAGAAGGAGTCATCTAAGAGCTCAGAGAGCACAGCGCCTAGAACCCACAGAAAGCAGAGATGGCTGTTTCTAGACACAGAGCCAGTTTCTGTATTACAAACCACACTGATAGTAGCCCCTAAGGCAAAACACCGTGTACAATAGCAAGGCATGGACTGTGACCAGGAATCAGACAGGAAGAGGGAACGTGCTGCGGTTCTGGTAATGCTACCCCTGGAATGTGTTCACCTCCGTATTCAGCGTGTGCATCTACAATGCTATTAAGCATTTCAGAAATGAAAGATCAGTTTCTTTCCTTTCACTCACACAGCTCGTGGCAGGACCACTCGGTTAAAGCACCGCATACCACCACTGAGACCCCCCAAATTCCATCCTAAGCAAGGTTCTGGGAAAATGAACTCACATTCACTTTCATGAAAGTTATAAAATCATCAGCCCTAACAGCCTAATGCTTAACACAAAAACAAGCCTTACCTAAAACCACGAGGAGTATCTTCTGAAAAGCGCTGGATAAAGCTTTCCCAGCTGCAAGTTTCTGAACTCTTCTTGTGGCTGTGACAAACTCGAGAGGATCTAAACCAAAGGAGCTGCAGGTTATTGATGTTAGGATGACACTCTGCATATGAAAGCAAACTCACTCATACTACAAAATATAAGTGAAATTCCTCTGGGAACCAAATAAAGTGATATGGATCTGATGAGAAAGTTGCTTATGCCTTGTAAGTAATCGGCAGTGTCTTAACAAGAGCTCTGTGTGCCAACCCAGGCAAAGCAGCACATCCTCAGCCCTACCACAACACACTGCCCAAGACACCAGGCAGGGGAGATGACCCCAGCAGGCATCTGAGCTGTGCCACAAGCTCAGGATCTCCTGGGAATTGCATAGCATGCTCACATCAAAGGCAGCTGTAATGGGAAATGAATAATCCTACAGGTAAGAGAAAGCAGTGGCGTGAAGTAGAGAGGAAACAGGCATGCTTAGGATGCCTTGCTGTAGAGCATAGCAGCTCACAAGGCCCTTGCACATTCCTGTCTCCAGTTAAACAGAGATATTACATCAGATTCCCAAAAAGCAAGGAGGGCCAGTGTCTGGCAACTTCTGCAGCAAAAACCTACCTTCACCATTTTCTACGTCGGCCTCGGCGAGGCCAACTCCCCTGCTGTGTACCTCGTGGTTGGGAATTGTCACTTCCACAACACACAGGTATTTAAGGGATCGCTTCTGTAAGGTCTTTCCCATCTCCTCATTCTCATGGTCAAAGCCAGAAACATTCTGCAGCTGTCGGGAAGAGCACAAAATAATTATGATTAAATAGAACAATTAAATAGAAAGAGGATATAGTGACCACCTAGGCCCACGCTGCATAGTTCAGACCTTCTCTGCACAGTGTGTGATTCTTGGCCAATAACACACTGCAGAGCTACAGCAGGGATGTTCACTGTTTCGACTCTCATGCAGAAACATC
The DNA here is from genome assembly GCA_013389825.1 of Crypturellus undulatus. NCBI lineage: Eukaryota > Metazoa > Chordata > Aves > Tinamiformes > Tinamidae > Crypturellus > Crypturellus undulatus. The sequence continues at coordinate 170,921 of VWPW01020716.1, forward strand.
TCGATGTCCCTCAACCCCATCTTAGTCATCTCAAACACTTACAGCACATGAAGACTGTTGTCAGGTTCTGGTACTGCTTTAAAGGCAGTTACATTAGACCTGCCCCATTTGTACGCACAGAAACGCAGCCAGTGCCCTTGCCCTTCTCTGCCTGGGCTTTCAGGGCATCTTCACTCGTGGTCCAAAACGCTGCTCCTGTGGCTGTCTTTCTTAGCAACAATGATTTGAGGACAATTCTGTTCATTCCACGAACTGCTCCAATTTAGAACATGGGACGAGGGAAGGGAGGAACAACTGATGGACAGAAAGGGTCCCTTACTGTGATGATGCGGCTGGACCAGCCGTTAAAGCCAAGGTAGTGGTTGGCCAGGTCTTGGCATTTGTTGCTGTTGAGAGCCAGCACCGGCATCTGAAACGCTTTCTGCTTGGTGCAAACACAGACCTGCTGGAGAGAGAAGAACGCTGATTATCCAGGCTTTGCTTCCAGGGTTCCCAATGCAGACACACCACCGGTGACTCTGGGAGAGAGGAGGTTTCACCCTGGGGCCACTTCACTGACCTTCAAGGGAGATTTCTGGAAGAGCCTCTGCCCGTTGCACGCGCGCTGGGCTCTGCGAGCAGCTCCAGAGGAATAAAACTTGAGCACGGCGTAGTAGCCAGGCCCTGTCACGGCCGCGTTCCTGTGCGCACGCACTGCGTACAGCGGCCCGAACTTGGAAAACGCTGAAAACAGGGAGTGCTGAGGAAAAGCAGGGGAAACACAGGGCTTTTGAGCATCCCCTGCAACTGCTCCGGGGTGTGAGCAGCAGCTGTGGGAACAGGACAGTTCCCAAGACCTCATTACTTAGAAAACAGGCAACATTTTGATGCTGTTCTCACTGTACAGCAGCAGCAATCCCTGGAATAATCAGGGGGACCAAATGTGAGTATCTGGCAGGTAATATCTTTTCTCCCCACAAAAGTCCATCCAACCCCCTTACCCTGCCAGTATCTCATTCCCAATATTATCCTGCCTCAACGGTGAGGAAAGACACGACATTGGGTCTTCTGTCCCCAGGAGTATCCTCATCCCAGCCTGTCTCGCCCGCTGCTTGGCCTTGGAGCAGCTGTCGACACAGATTGACTGTCTTTATTCCTGCTCCTCGAGCTTTTCACTGGACCCAGACACTGGGGACAGAGTTTAAAGCAGGGCTGGGTGTCCCCTGCCACCCCTCCGGACCACGCTGGGCCCAAAGAAACCATAAAATAATAATAAAAAACTAAAAACAATGAAGTCTTGCCGGCGCACTGCGAGAAAATGGCGCCGCAGGGGGAGATGTGCCGCCTCCTCCGCGGGGAGGCCGCGGCCCCGGGGGGTCCCTCCTCACCTCCAGCCCCGGCGCCGCCTCCAGTCCCCAGACCAGCAGCGTCTGGGCGCTCGCTGCCGGCACGCGGAACTCCAGCACCTCCGCCATGCCGGGGAAGGGGAGGGAAAAGGCTGCGGCCCGGCCCCCTCGGCCCGGCCCGGTCCCCGCCGCCCTCCCCGGGGCTAGGGGGAGCCTCATGGCGGCGGCGGGGAGGGGGCACAGCGAGACGGACACAAGCTCAGCGGGTAGCGGCTTTATTCTCCTCAGGCCAAACCGGTGCCTACGCCGGGACACGGGGGACTCCTGCCTTGGTCTCCCCCCTCAGATGGTGCAGTTGCTCTCGCCGAAGCGGCGGCACTTCATCACCTTCAGGTAGGTCTCCACCTTGTGCAGGTCCTTCTTGAAGCAGGAGAGCAGCCCGTAGTTCTTGAGCAGGGCGTCCTCGTTGCGCAGGTGGATGTCGAATTTGTCATAGGTGGATTTGAGGAGCGGTGGCCCACGAGGGCTCCGGTCATCCAGCTCCTGCCAGGAGGTGCCGAGTGTTAGCAGGGACGGAAGGGATGGATGGAGGGGGACGGAGGTGCATGGATGCGGGAGGGAGGTGGATGGAGGAGGACGGAGCAGGGCGGACAGGGAATCTCTTGCCTGTCCATCATTCCTCTCACCCTTCTTCAGGCAGCCCTTCTGCACTGTTTTGGGGGCAGTTTCAAGTTCCTTTTGCCACACTCTAAAGGAACTTCTTTTTTTTCTTTTTCCTTTTTTTCTTGTCTTTTTTTTAGCTTCTTTTTCTCTCTAAGGCCCTCATATATCCAAGTACTTGCTGATAAGCTACGTGTATACAAGAACGGCCCTGGTGCGGGGATGGTTACCCAACCAGTCTGATGCATGTGAAACCTTCAGCATGGAGTGAGACGACCCACATGCTGCAGCTGGTGTCTTATGGGGTCTCCCAAAACTTGGAAATGCACAGGGTTTCCCATAGAAAACCTGAACTAAGGAGATGGGGAAACTGAGCAAATAACTCTTTCTTCTCCGCCTTTCCCAATGCACAAAGCTGTAACCCAGACCCAGCTTTGTGCATCTGGAGATTGGAGACCTGCAGCTTGCTCCTGCCTCACTTTGCTGAGTATCTGACACTGCAAAAACAACACTTTTTTGATTAACTAAACTAGTGGCTTAAATGGACATGATACAATTATTTGTTTAGTTTCTCTATACCACTTTCCAACACCCTAGAACATATCAAACGGAGAGCAAAATCTGGTCCTTAAAGTTATGTTGAAAATCACCTTCCTAGTCTGTGCTGTTATCTAAGTGGTTAGAGCAGTGTTATTGACATGTTATATATTTTCTTATGTTGCCCAGTGAAGAAATATGTGCAGTGGTGCTGTGGTTTGACTGTGATAAAGAAAAACAAAGGCAAAGAGTCTGGTCTTTGGGGTGGAGGTGGGGAGCTTTCCATGGTCTCTGAATCCTGGAGAAGACCCTGAAAGCTCCATGCCATGAGTCCAGGAGATCTCTGTCATCCTGTAATCATGACACATGCAACTTACCCTCATCAGAGCTTGGATCCCTTCTTCTAGGTCCTTTAGTTTTTCATAGACTCTGTCTGAGGTACCAAAAACCAGGTTGTTTGTGAACACCTTGCTTAGGTATTGCACTGGAGTCAACCAGGACTGGATAAGAACCAGTGAAAACCGAAGAAGCTCCATGTCCTGAAAAGGGAAAAAAACAAAACAAAACACAAATACAAAAAAACAGTGGTCAGAGCTTTGTAAATGAGTTGTGGAGTTACCTGTGTGTCCCCAACCATCTGAAACAGCCCAAGGGTGACCCAGAGATGTCACTGCCTCCACAGCTTTGGCAGATATATTGGTGAGCTGAGAAGTGCTACCCAGAAAACTGTCCTGTGCAGGCAGTATTTTTATCTCCTCCTTGGTATGGGAATATGATTTATAGTCTAATCCAGAAGAATCTTTCTCCATGCAGAATGTGCACAGTAAAGTGAGAGAGGAAGAACAGCATCTGAGCAAGTGCTGGAGGTGTTCAACCTTACAGGTGGAAATCCTCTGGTCCATATTGAAACACAGTTGGGCTTTTAAAATCAGCTTGCCTGGGGGAGACAACTTACTGATTTCTGCTGGGCATCATCCTTCCCTGTGGGAGCAGGAATGGTTTCTGAGTAACAAAATGCTGACTGGGAATTTTTGTTGGCGTGTCTCTGGTCCTCCGGAATATAGGTGCGTTCCTGCGGGGACATCCCAAATACACTCTCTTTATCACTTTTATCAGGCTATTCTGGATGGTTACCCTTTGCAAGAAAGAAATAATGAAATAAAAAGTATCTCCGTGCAAGACTGTCAAATAGGAAGCAGGAGTTCCCAGGTTGGCTCAATAGTTACTGGAGCTAAAGGTCATCCTCTTGTTTGTTAAGCCGAAGTGCTAATACAAGTGCACAAAATATCTGGATTAGTAATAGGAGGAGCAGATGACCCCCCTGGATGCCTCCCACCAAAGCAGGCAGCTCATGTCTGCCTTTGGCAATAGTGAACAGTTCTAAACACTCAGCATTGGTGAAGGCCATAGTTAACCACCTCAAGAAATATTTTCAATGAGGTCTGCCATAGATTCTGTCCTACTAAGGCTCCCTTTCCTCACTCTAAGCTGATAGAGAAGACACCAATGCTTAAAAATGTCTTTGTTCCCAGGAACTTACAGAGGCTCTGGGTTGACACAGCCCCGGCATAGTCCCCAAACCACCGACAGAATGAGGATTTGATGCCCTGATACTGCGACACTTACAAACTCTTTGTATGTCTCAGCAGCCAGGAGGTGAAGGTGCTGAGCCCTCAGCACGGCGTTGGCAAACAGGTTGGAAAGAGGCATGGCTGGGAAGGTTGCAGCTTCCTTTGGCCACTGCAATCCCAATGTGATCACAGCGATGAAGAGAGGAGAAAACCATGACCCTACAGCAAAGAGGAGAGAGGGGTTAGTAGTTCTTTAGTGACTGTGCGGAGGAGTGGGTGGCACCTGTGAATTTCTACTCGTCTTCTTCTGTCCTTGCCGTCTGAGGGCTCACCTCGTTGGACACCTTGTCTCCGTAAGTAAACTTAGATCTGTAGCTCCCGTAAGACAAGCGAAAATCCCTCCTTTCTCTCCTAACGTGCCCTCAAGTCTCATACTACTCCCAGTTACAAGCGTTATTTTCTTGCCGAAGTCGTCGTTCCTTGAAAACTAGAGCACATTCCTGCTGTTTTTCCCTACCATGATCATCATGATTTTCTTTAGGCCTTGGTCTCAGGAGGAGGGGACAGTGAGTACAAGGTACCATCCCAGGGAGGTGAGGGATTGGAAATAACTCACTTTACCCTTGTTTTATATCACCTGCTGCCTACTTCCACTGGGACAAGAGCTATTTCCTTGCCCATGCTGGCACTAAAGTACTTTTGTTCTCCGATGGACACACCTGTAAGAATTGATGGTCTTGGTCAAGTCTAAAGGCTTTAAGCCATGCAAGTGTCCACAAGCTTACAAGCCTTTTTTGAGTCTCAGTGAGTTTTGACTAATGATTATTTACATTAATTCATTAAAGTCACACTGTAGGGAATTATATTCCATTTCATTGATTTATAAGTTACACATTTTAATTTAGGGCTCTCACTGAATGTATATGGCCCACCACACCACTATCTCATGTGTATAATATCTCCCACCACCCTAGACATGCAGGCAATCGTTTAAATTTGAAATAAAGAAAAATACCTGGAGCCATTTCTGACTGGTGAGCTGCTGAGGTGTTACTTGAAAATCAATGTTTCTTCCTTGCATCTAGGTCTGTAACTGTTGAGCCACCCCTTATATAGTAGGGGTTCTGTTTAAAATGTATATTATGTGTTCATGATCACAACAACCTCTCTATATCTTCCCCATGCATAAATGCACGTGTGTTCACAATGGCGCTACCTAATTGTAGTCATTTATACACAGATGTAAAGGTTGGGGAGGATGTTTGCCTAGGGATAAAATAGTGCTGAATGATTTCTCCATATTCTGCTGTTTGTTGCAAATAAAGGTCTTATCATCGTTGGAAGACCCAACCCAAATCAGATCAGCTCTTTTACGCAATGGAATTTCCCACAGGGGATAGAAAACCCACCTGGTTTCCTGCCTGCTCCAGGTACACTCTGACCCACAATTAACATGACAAATTGGTCAGTTTGGAAGACTTCTGACAGAAAGCAAGTGGGATTTTTTTTCCCATTATATTGTAGAGCTGGCTGGATTTTGCAAGGTGAATTATTTGTCTGCCATGTAGCTTCTTTCATGCTACCAAAACTTCACAAAATTAGCAAACAATTTTGGTAGGAAAAGGAAATGTTGAAGTTTTTTTTTTTTATTAAAAAAACCCCAAAACTCCAAGACATCTTTTGTCCTTTGAGATAATGATTCAGCCATTGCCTCAGCACACAGCTTCAGCCAATGTATTCATTTATTTACATATGGAATTAAAACCACGGCCCAAATGTAATTTTCCTGATACAACTATTTAAGCACTGAACTGAGAAAGTAATTTGCAAAACTCTGTTGGGAGAATGTGAAATGTAAAACACAGAGGGGCTGTTTCCAAAGAGGGACAGAACAAAATCACTCGAGTGAGCCGGTTCACCTAGCAGAGTCTTGACAAAGCGCACTCCTACCCATGCGCTTCCCTGGGCGCCAACCTGCCCATTGCAAATGCAGATCCAAGAGCTCCAGGAGGTTCCTCACCTCTTCAGCTGGGCAAAGCTCTGAAAAAGACCTTGTGTGAAGCACCTGCAGCTCTTTGTGTGAGATACTAATGTGAGGTATCTGCATTAAGAGAAGGGCTGGTGTGGAATCAAGAGTGCAGAGGAGGTGGAGGAAGAGCAGAGATCGCAGCACGTTTGAACAGGATGATGCAGGACCTGGGGTGGCCAACACTTGTGAACCCTAAAGAATTTCACTGCTTCCAAGGCACCAGTTGCTCCCAGCCACCCTTCTCTGGCCCTTTTTGTCCATGGCCGTTCTCAGTGACAGTCCAGCTGTCCCGGGCAGCAAACTTGGTGCCCGTGGCCCTGGGTTGGCCTGGAGTGGCTGCAGTTTCCATGAGGCAGCATCATCTCTGGAGCGGCTGGAGCAGAGGGTGCGAGAGCTGGTTAATAAACATGCCCAGGAGAGCGCGGTCTGTTCCGAGAAGCCCCTCGCTGTTTGTTGCTGGAGCCCCGCTGGTGTCACAGCATAAATGTCAGCACCTAGAGAAGCGAGAACAGTGGGTCCTGCTGCTATCAGGTATCCAGTCACCCAATAGCCAGCAACATCTGGGGGTGTTTTTCTACTCCAGATCGTGTTTAAATATTATGTCAATACTGGTCAGAGATGAGCAGAGCACCCCAGCCCCGCATGGGCTCTGCTCCGTGGTTAGCAACAATGCTCCAGCACTGTGGGTAGATTCGCACAGTGCTGTGCAGCTAAGTCCTTGCCCTGGTGTCTCTCCAGGTCTGTTAGTAAATCATAGTGATAAACTAACACTTTTATGTTGTAGTCAAGTGTGGAGATGCCAGGAAGTCTCAGGCTGTGTGGTGTCCTTGGATCTGGTTTATTCCCTGCTTACATCACCTGGACATTAAAAGAGGCAGAATTTCTGTGGAGAAGGTGATGCATGACCTGCATTGGCCAAATCCATGCCACTAACAGAATTACAGTTGCCTAAGTATCTCTCAGATGTGGCCTTTTTCTAGCTTTCAAGTGCCCTCATTTGTGACCCAGCGTAGCATCTCATAAAACACCATTATGTTCTGTCATTTCTAATTTCATTTTCTCTTTTGAAAGATAAAAAATACCTGAATTCTTTTCAAGGTGGTCCCCCCTGCACCTACCTTACCTCAAAAATCCTCATAAGCATCCGATGAAGTGAGGCTGCCTTCCTTGCAGGCACATACACTCTCTGGGTCCTCCTGACCCAGCCTGGGGTGAGTCTATGGCAGGGGGGCACCTTCTTTGTGCTGCCTGTGGTGGAAATTAGTAGCTGCTGTGTGAGCTGGAGCTCCAGTGAATCTCTACCTAGGAGCCAGCTCAAAGCGTAGGCTAAGCAGTTTGATGGGCAGCGATGCGGACGATGCAGCTTGTAGGCAGATGTTGAACATCTCTGTCCGCTCACCAACTCCGGAGATCCACACTCTTTTTCAGGTTGAACTGGTGCTTTGATTTATCGGAGCTAGAACTGCTCAAAGCAGCTTCCTGGTTCCACTGAGAGGAAAGGGACCAGCTTCATCAAACACATTTGGAAATGGTAAATCCAGGACTGCAGCCCAATGGGGCTTGAAAACAGTTGTCTGCCTGCTTATCCTGCTGATAGCAGGGATACAAATCAGCTAACAATACAGAGTATGTACTGAAATGTGTTTATTTACACTAAATGAAATTTAAATACAAGTATACATCAGTATAAAAATACAGCAAACCCTGACTCTAGCCTCACTAGAAACTAATCTAAGAGTTTAAAACAAAACCCTATCAGTACAGAAACATTTATTTGGTTCTGGCATTTTCAGGGAGGCCAAGGCTGAGCGGCAGAGCAGAACTGGGGATGCTGAAACTGCTTTTGACATCAGCGGCTCCCTCTGCAGGTGCAAACAGCAAACTCTCCTTATTTCATCCTGTTCAGTTAAGTCAATTCGGTCGGTTGTTTATACAAAGCTGAGAAAGCAGTTGGGAATTGGGAAGGCCGGAAAAGTTGCCTTCCTCTTCCATTTCCTAAATGAAAACAAGGCACGGAGGGATGAGCTCTAAAATCTTGGCAAATGTGGGAACCAGGAGCAGTCAGTTCACTTCTTCCACTATGAACATTTCTTTCTTTCATTAATCAATTTTATAAGTAAAACATGTTTAAGCAATATTTATATACATATAGATGTAACTAATTTAGGGTAGTTTGATTTTGCTAATAAAAAATGCCCTTAAAATGCTGGGTTTGTGCTATTTAGATTGAGTCCCCGTTTCCATGAAAGTGGCTACCAGTAAACAAGAACTACCCTGTTTCCTGCTGAAAAACCCTGCTTGCTCCCATTTTCCCTTCACTTTTCAGAACTAAAACTACACATTCAAGCCAGGATCCTTCCCCTAGCAAGGGACACGTGCATGCAGACCAGGCTGTTCACTCCCAGCTGCTTAATGTCATGGCTAATTTATCCCTGGAGGTGACTTTTTTTCTTCCCTAGTCAATCCTGCAAGGCAGCAGTGGTGAAGTTCTTATAGCTGGTCTCTCCTCCCCAGTTAGCCTTGGGTCCCAGCAGCAGCCCACTAAATGTGTCACATTTTTGATTTTCTGTGTCCCCTAGGCAGGTTGGCACCACCATGTCCCTGCTGAGGAGCAAAGTGGTCCTTCCCTAGTGGAAACACTTGTGGTTTCCCTTCCAGGGAGAAAATTGCTCTTATTGCTCCTTATTCCTGGTGCCTGGCCCAGGGCATCCCACTGACACTGGCACCAGGGTTATGGGGGGCACCAGGACTGGGCATGGCAGGATAGAGCTAGGATGCCTAGAGCAGGACAAAGTAGGACATGAATCTACCTGTTACCTTTATTAGGTCTTCAAAAAGCAGTTGGACATCTGTGTCCCACAGTTTATATCCTATCCATGGGTTCTGAGGTCACACATAACTCATGTCAAGGGTGAACTCCTTGTCAACACCGGTCAGCTCTTGTCTGGAGAGGAGCAAGACCTACACAAGAATCTCCAGGCCAAAGCTGTCTCCCAGCCTTTACTATCACTCTTGGATAGGAAAAGGGACTTCTGGAGCATCCTTCATCTAAGACAACCACCAGCTCAGCCTGCTGGATAGATCTGTGACTTGACAGCTAATTTGAACACTAAAGATGGCCTAAGGTTGTCTACTCATGACACCTACTGTGCCAACCCATGGGGTGTTGGTCACCTTGTCTTCTCTGCCAGGAGTGAAGGGGAGCTGCAGTGGGGTCTTACAGCTCAGGAGGGTCCACGCAACACAAGGAGACATCATGCCTGGCCCTTCCATTTCCTTCTTGGGGGCATGAGGGCTGGAAGAGACCCACTGCCCTCACTGGTGCCCTTCTTGCCTTGAATACACTGGAGCCCAGTGTGTTGATGTGAGGCTGGCTGAGGTTTTGGGGCTGTTTGCTACTGGGCAGCCCCAGCTGGATACTAATTTCTACATATGCTTAAGGCATTAAGCAGTGAGGCAGTAAAAGCAACACCTGGGGCAGGATAGCCGTAGTGGGCACAGTCCAGATGTGGCTGTGGATGAGGCAAAGCAAACACCAAAGGGCCGCAGGGCTCAAGCTCTGTGCAAGGCTCTGGAGATGGCACGTCGAGTTCTGGTGATGAAGTCCGTGACCCCAGTCTGGGATTGAGGTGTCTGTGACCAATCAGGGTCCGCCTGTTCCTTCGAGGGCAGGCGCAGTGCGGAGCGGTGCCACGGGTGCCTGCATGGTGGTGGGTGCAGGGGCCCTCACTCCTCGCCTGGATGCTCTCCGACTGTCCATTTGGCCTTCACATCCCGGAAAGGAGTGATGTCCTCGTAGGTGGCCATCTGTTCCACTTCCAGGCCCTGTGACAAGAGGAATGAGGATGAGAAACACGATGGGGAGTGTGGCACTGGCTGCGGCACGTCCCCGCTTTCATACTCATGAGCAGGGACCTATCTCTGGATAATCTCCCTGGATATCAGGGCAGTATCTGAACGGGGAAATGGAGACAGGAGGCTGCAAGTGCTTAGACCCTGGTTGTTTTTTAGAAGTTCTTAAGGTTCATGCACAACAGACACTTGGGAAGAAGGTGCCCTCGTAGCCCATGCAAAGGCTTGTCGTACCTAGCAGACACCCCCAAGGACACGATAGGCTATTTCAATGATCAAGGTGGTGTAATAGAGTTATGTCTATGATTAATTCTGTATTACCTCGTAGGTGTGGTCCTCTTCGGAGTTTTCCTTGCCTTCACCCTGCAGAGAGGAGAGTTACAGGCTGAGAGTTACCACATAACCGCTGGTGCTTGTTATGTCACGAGGCACAGCGAACCCCATGCGTTGTCCCTCCAAACAATCCCTTCCCATCCCTAGTGATATCCTCTCTGTCAGGTACCAACCTTGTGGGTGACACCACTAGGAAAGGGGCAGTGACACAGCCGGACATCCCCACTGCTTGAAATACTGTCACTCACTTTATCTAGGAAGAAGAGCAAGGGGACGCTGATGAAGACGACCAGCAGGATGGTCTGGATGATGATGATAGCGTCTTTCAGGGTATTCCTGTTCTGGACCTGCTGGAGGTTGCTGTGACCTAGGAGCACAGGGAGAAGCCCCAAGTCCCACCGCGTGCCACGCTCCCATGGAAAGGGGACGTGCTCACCATGGCTGTGGGTTCAGGCCAGGGTAGAGGTGCTGGCAGAGCTGGGGGGAACCTTGGCACGTCCTCACCCTCAGGAGAGTCCTGAACACTGCATAAATCTGCTGGGACCAGCACCAGGGACAGGACTTATCATTGCCCAGGACGAGCAGAATGTCACTGATCAGGGAAATACAGTCACTGGGATATGTTTATGGTGCACACATGGGCCGGACATATCTGGGGAGTTATTCAGCTACTTGCTTGGCTGGCAGTGTGTAAAGAAGCAACTGCAATGGCAAATTTGCTTCCAAAGCAATCTCACGGGGGACACAAGGACACAATGAGAGTGGGACTCATTTGGAAGGGAAAAAGTGAGAGGTGGAGAAAGGACATCTGCTGAGTCGTGGGGGCTGAAAAACGTGCAGAGGTAGGTGGGGCTCTCACTCACTCATGACTCGGAGCTCGGTCCCACATGCGTGCGCCTGATTTGCCTTCGTGAGGTTTTTCCTGTCGCACACGTAGATGCCGTTGTCCTTGTAGGTGATCCTGAAGATGGTGAAGTTGATGAAGTGGTCCTTCCGCTCTATGCTGTAGCGGGACGTGTTGCTGTCCAGCTCATAGAGCTCCTCGCTATCCTCCTGCATTTTGTACCACTGCGTGTGCTGAGGCTCGCTGCAGTAGCAGATGAAGTGGACGGGCATGTTCCTCTTGGCTGCCACGTAGCGCGGGTGCTGGTGGACCCAGGGGCACGTCACCGCTGCTAGGGGAGAAGGGTGCTCAGAGCCCAATCCCCACCCCAGCCCTCAACCAACTCAACCTTGGAAAAGAAGAAATTGCTCTTTGCTTGCAAATAATATTAGTGAACATTGGGCTGGGCACTCAGTGTGGGGTCCCAGGCCATAAAATTTGCTGTTTACTCAGGAACCGTTCACAGGTCACATCTTCGTTTCCAGACACAGTTCCATGGCCTTTAAAACTCACTTACACATACTCAAAATTGCCATTGGTCTTTATACATTCTTCATAATCAGTGCTTTTCTGTAAAAGACAACTGAATTCCAGCTGCTAATTTAGCTTCTAGACTTGGTTTTCTTGCATTATTCTTGGTTTCCATAATTAAAACATGCAAGATAAAATCAATCTGTTCTATATGGTTAAAATCAGCTCTCTAAATCAGCAGCCGTAAGCGGATTACTCTTTCATGCAAAAGCCTCTGCTAATGCTCCCCTGCCACCTTGTAGGACACAAATGAGGGCCCAGAGCCTGAGCACTTAAAAGCATTAGAGGTAAAGCCCCATGGAGTTCAATTTATCTTGTTAGTCCCAGCTCAGGTCCAAAAGCGCCGCCTGTCATGGAGTTACTGGAGCTGACACACTGTGAAACCTTTGCAAGACCCATGTCTTCAGCTGGCTTTTCTCCTCATTGCTTGCACATTTTTTGTTATTGGGTCTTATTTGGTATTTCTGCTGTATTTAGTGCTTTTGGCTGTATTTTGCTACGAGAGCTGACCATGAGTTGCAGGATCATGATTAGTGGCCTGAAGAGGGGAATGGCAAGAACAGTGCGTGCAGAAATCAACTGTCCAGTCCTGATCCGTGCTATGTGCTATAACCTGTCTTAGGGGAGGTAGGATTTGAGGCCCTGTTGGGCCCACACTCAGCATCCCACTTTGTGAGATGCTGGGCAAGGACTGCGAGGATGGTGATGGCTGTCTCTGCAGCAGACAATGGGTATGGGACCTTGGGGACACGCACAAGGAAGATCCTGAGGGGCCCGAGATGTTACTCACTTGTATTGCACTCAGTGCTGTTCCCGGTGCTGCTCTCAGATGCTGAGATCCCCCCTACAAGAGAGATAGAGAGTCCTGGGATAGCAGCCACATGCTTACGCAGGACAGGCTCGTGCAGGATGTCCTGTGTGGGACGGCAGGCAACATGGCCCGTTTTCACCAGTGCTGGCTCCGAACACAGGCTGCTCTTCTCCATCAAACCTTGTACAACTCAGGGGCAGTGTCAAAACTCCCAGCCAAGCTCCCAGCATCGTCAGGACATCCTCACAGCTCTTCCATCCTTCTTCATCCTCCATGCAGCTGGGGCCTGGGGCCTCAGTCCTGTGTTCCCCAAAGTCCAGAAGGCTGCAGCTCAAAGGCTTGGCTGCCTCCTGCTAGGACAAGCCCGACCCTGTCCCTGAGGTACCACGCTGGGTACTGACCCAGGAGAAGCAAGTCTCTGGGTCTCTGAGGGCGACGGACAGAACTGAGGCCACATGGCGCGGGGTTGACTGCTTGCTGTGTTGAACCTTCCTGGGGAGCATCCCAACAACAGCCACCACTCCGAGGAGAGGACCTACCAGCAAGGACACAGCACAGTGTGGTTTTGGTACCAACCCTTCTGTTCCCAGCCTGTGTCCTGATTTTTTTTTCTAAAGAAGGCTGCTTTCTGGTTGATGTTCCAATGAGAATGTCTCGTAGACTCTGTCGCTCCATCATATCAACACCAAATATTTCCTGACTCAGAGAGGAGGCTGAGGCATGAAACTGTCTGTAGTTTGATAGCTTGGACATTTCCCCCTCTGAGTGAGGACAGGGATGGCTAGTTCCTGCACCTTTTAGCATTGCAAGCTCTCAGCTGGAGAGCCAACCACATGCTCTCCATGCAAATATTTGATTTCTTCGCAACGGGATGGATATAAAACTGGAATGATGTGGGTGGCAGTTGGACCCGCTCGGGACAAGGCAGTCCCTTAATGGCACTTTCCCATGGGAAAAGGGTACAAGATCTCAGCCCATCTGTGCCCACCTGGAGGTCACTGGCCTCTTCAGGCCTCTTTATTTACACTCTCCCTTTCCTAATCTGAATCATGCAGAAACACTTTCCCCGCTGGGGCTCCCCCGAGATCTGGGCTGCTGGATGGTCAGGAGGGCTCTGAGCCCGGGGACTGTGAGGCACCACAGGATGCAGCGCTGCGGCGCAGGAGCCGGGTGAGCGCGGGGGCGCCTCACGGTGCTGCGGTTTGGGCTTCCTCTGGCTGCAGCTGGGCCGGAAGCACCGGCTCTGTTTACGGCATCGCTTCGGTGCGCAGCTCTGGCCGCCTGGCGAGCAACCCGCTCAGTCCGTCCACGCGAGCACCCGCGAGAAGCTGCTGCTCCATGGCCATCCCAGAGCCCCAGAGCCCAGTGCGGATCTCCCTACGCAGAGAGAAGCCCGCAGGGACAGCCTCGCCCAGCCACATGCCCCTTCGATGCCCTAGGGTTGCGCCCAAGACTGGGTCCCCTCGATGCCCTGGGCTGCTCTCCCCATCGATCTCCAGCATCTGCCTCTGCAGACAAGCTCTGCCCTCTTTACACATCTCTCTAGCCTGGTTTCATCTCTTTCTGAGATGGAGAGATGTACTTCATCCTGGCACAGGACTAGCGGGATGGCAGCATGGCAGGATTTGTGTTTTGCTGTTGTTTCTAAGCGAACAACAATGTTAATTTCTCACCTTGGGCCCCCCCAAAGCCAAACTCTCCACTACAACCCCCAAAACCAGAGACCAACATCAGATGGATGGAGCTTTCCTGGGCCTCCCCCAAAGCCTCCAGCGAAGCTGCAGCTGGGCACCACCAAAGCTCCCTAACAAGCGAGTCCAGTGCCCAGGACCTCAGGTCCTCCTGGGCTGAACCCTGATGAACAAAGGGCAGTGGTTCAGCCACGGCCTCAGCAACCCGTTGGCCTCCAAGAGCAACAAATGAGACTTTCCACCTCTCAGCCCACGTGTGCTCTGCTGAGCCCAACCCTTACTTGGTGCAAAAAGCAGAGGCCTGCAAAGCTTGAAAATACCTCCTTTAAAGCCAGGCCCGAGTGAAGTCTCCCATTGCACTAAAGCAAGCCCAGACCCACATGGCTGGTCCCCTTGGTGCACGTTTCCTTGCTTTTGGAGCTCTTAGACCCTCTCCCAGTGCAAAGCCAAGGTATGATGCCTACCTGTGACCAGGACTATGACCCAGAGGTTTGCCTGCAGCACCCATGGCCTCTTGGACACAGCAGCCATATCTCAGTGCCCGCAGCCGGGAAACATCCAGGCCCCGTTTCTGCAAAATGCAGCAGCTGCCTGGGCACCAGTGTGGCCTAAAAAGGGCACAGCTGCTGCTCTGCAAGACGGCCCCTTTCCTGCTCATGTAAATCGGGCTCTGTGGGGACTTTCCCAGGGCCCCAGATTTTGAATGCTGCGCAGACGCTGGCGGGGCTGCGCTTGTGCCCGCCGCTGCTCTGGTGCTCAGGGTGCGAAGATACTTGGCCTTTATGCTGTGCTTGTCGTGGCCGTGCAGGCCCACAGAGCTTGCTGCTTATACCTGAAAACCATCTCGCATCCTACGTTTCAACTCACCGTGTCCTGGTGGCTGCAAGGGCAGGGAAGGGTCTTGCTGAGTGAAAACCAGACAAAATGTGAGATGGTTGGAGTGCAAGTCTTACCTCCCTGCATGCCAGTGTGCTTGGTCCCTCCGCATGGGCCATTTTGCTGTCACGGAGATCCTGGAGTCCTTCAAAGGCAACCACCGCCTGGGGAGGTACCAAGTGGCACCCAGACCATCATCTGGTGTCCACTGCCACTCAACACAAAAAATGTGTTTTCTCCTCATGCCATGCCACAGTCTGCCTCCCCCTGCACTCCACTGCTGGTGAGCACTGAGCTGTATCGCCATGTGAGAAAACACCTTTGGGTACTTTTGCCAGCCGCGATGGTCCCCAGAGCCCATATTTCTTTGCTGGGGGCCTCCCCAAATCTGCAGATTTTCTTTGCAGGCTCTGAGCACCCAGCTGAGCACCCAACTTGGACCAACTGTGTGCAAATTTCACCTTGTCTGAAAGGGGATGTGAAGCAGGAAGGGCCCAAAATCGAGGTTCCTGGAGCAAAAGTGAGCTCAGGGAGAAAGAGTAGAGATGGGAGAGGTGGCCCTTCCCAGTGGAGCAGACGCCTGGATTTATGTGCAGCCACCTTGGGTCCCTGGGAAGCCTTGTGGGGTAAAACTGGGAGTGGGGCACATGCTAGAGATGGTTTGCAGGGACAGTGGACAAATTCTGCTCTGCTTGCTGGCTCCTTAGCACCTACTAATTGGCACAGAGCGTACTGTTTTCCCCTCCCTGTGCAAGCTCTGCTCTTCCCAAACAGCATGGAACAGTTGGGAAAACGCGTCGGAAGGTGTTTCCCCACATCCCCACATCTCTTCCCTTACTTAGCGCTATTGCTGGGGCCACATTGATGCCCAACTTCAGCTCACAGCTCCTGGTCGCTCACTGCTCACAGGGACCAGAGCCGCTGCTGCATGCGGGGACGGGGATGGAGCAACCAGGCAGCTGTGTCCCTTGCCAGCCCATCCCTATGCATCACGGCTTGGGTTTCAGCACTGTCCTTTCCGCAGTTGCAGGAGGTTGTGCCACCTCCTGCCCCAGCCCACGGCCGCTCTGAAGCTGTGATACTTTCACCTTGAATTACATGAAGCCCCAGGTCATGCTGTTCTGGGGAGAGGGAAAGCACAACAGTGAGGCCCTACTGGGGTCCTCAGGGATGCAGGGGGGTGCTGGCCATGGCTCTGGCCTCCCTTGGTTACGAAAATGACCTTCATTCGCTGCAGCCTCCTCCTTTCAGCACTGATGGCCTCCTGAATGGCTCGTGGGACCCAGTCCTGTCCTCCGTGGCTGAACCCACCCCAGCATCTCCTGCAGCCTGTGGGGAGACTGGGGCTCCTCGCTGCAGACCCCAAAGAGCCCGCAGGCCCCATAAGGGTCATACGGGCCTGGTTGGATTGGAGATGCTGCAGGGAAGTTTCAGCCCAGAGGTATCTCCTGCAGGATGGGGCCTGATGGACCCCCAGTCTTTGAAGATCCACTGTGGGTCCTGCTGAGGATGGAAGATTTCCAGGCAGGGACTCCCCTGCTCTGGCCAAGAACAAAGGGAAGGGACCCCTTCCTTTCAACAGGGGGCATGTACCCTCTCAGGGGCAGAGAAAAACATTTCTTCCTCTAACATACACCTACACATTTGGTAATGTAATAATAGATCATTTTCAGTCATTTATTTTAAGAAATGTACAAAGAAAAAATGGCTTTAGCTCAAACAAATTCTGCTCTTTAGCATTTTTTTTCCATCATTAACAACACGTTATGTACAAACAGCTGATGGTTAACAACAGTCCATGCTGGAAACCGCTGTGCCATGGATGCTTCCCATGTAAACACAGTTTACAGCATCATGTCACATACTAACTAGCTCGGGCTCCTATTCCAGGGAGCGTCACCCTACACACATCGAAACGAAAGCAGGACATGGCACTACGTGATGAGCAGAGTGATCCTGCCTGGCCGGAAGCACCCAGACGTAAGCAAGCTCAGCACTGCTCCTGGCCAGCATGGACACGGGTGCCCATAGCAGCTCCGAGGCAAAGTATGACCAGGAAAAAAAAGAAAAGAAAAGAAAAGAAAAGAAAAGAAAAGAAAAGAAAAGAAAAGAAAAGAAAAGAAAAGAAAAGAAAAGAAAAGAAAAGAAAAGAAAAGAAAAGAAAAGAAAAGAAAAGAAAAGAAAAGAAAAGAAAAGAAAAGAAAAGATAGACCCTCTGGCTTCAAGAAGTAATACTTGTTTTAATGGGAAAAAAGGTTCTTTGGTTCATATTTATTTTTTGATCTGAAGTATTTTTCCCTTTTTAAGAAAGATGATGGTCCAGAAAAGATATTTTTGTCTGAGTTCTAGGCCATCTCCCTGTCTTCTTGATTTGCTTTCCTTTTGGCCACCTGTATAATGGTGACTAAAACTCTTCCCCAGACACTCTCTTCCCTGTCTAGGCATTTCCCGTTTGGCAGTGTTGGTCATGGCCCCAGCTCTGTGGACACACTGGTAGGTGCCACCAAGCAGAGCCACATCCCCAGAGCCCCCTTGCCACCGCTGCACTCCCATGTATGCACGCATGCCGAAAACCCGAAGTCATAGATTAAAAAATCATAGAATCATTATGGTTGGGAAAGGTCTTCAGGATCATGAAGTCCAACTGTAAACCTATCAACACCTACACTGCAACGTGCCCTTGGACTACACCTGGAGCAAGACAACACCTGGAGCAAGATGCACACTTCAGTACAACCGCCCTCATCGGGAGCCTTCATTGCTCTGGACAAGGATCCTCACCCTTGGTGGCAGGCGGGATGCAAAGATACCCATTGAAGGAGCTCTCTACAAAATGCCGTTTAAAGACCTGCTCCAACCCCGAGGATGCATCCCATTAGCTAATGGTAACTGAGTACTTCAGTGGGAGACTTTTGCTACAGGAAAATATCAGAAGATGTTCTCCAAACGCTATTTTTGTCCATTGCTTTCCTGCCATATAATCTAGATAATATGGGAAAACAGAAAAGAAGATGAATATAAAAAAAAATGCAACTTACATTTGTACTGTAGACACCTGAATGGTTTATGATTTCACTGCATATTCAGAGACCTCTAAAAACTGATACTGAACCCTGAGAACATATCTGCAGGTGTTTTGCTTTGGCTATGCAAAGAAATCTTTAAGACATAATTGCACTTTCTTTGTATATAACAAAAATCCATAAAGCTTATTCAAATATTCAGAAGAAAAGTGCTGCTTTAAGACATTAGAGATTTTTGTTCACAAAACCTTGTCATTTCTGTAATTATTCTTAATATTATCTCATTTGGCTCATCTTTCATTGGCTACTTGGATACACTCTGGAAGAGTAGTAAGCAAAAAATCTTCTTAATCATGAAATAATATTAATAAATAATTACTTTAAATAAAAAGGACAGTCTTTCATTAATTTCTGAAAAATACAGATGCCATGACTAGATCATTTCAAAACTAAAATATTTCTCTTTCACCAGCAATAGAGAGATTTCACATTTAAATCTCATAAGAAAAATATTAAATTCTTTGCAAGTACAGTGAACTATAAAAGACATGATCATTAAGAGATCTTGCTTCAAAAATTAAGGTGTATACTTGAAATATCTGAAATCAGCTCAATATCTAAGATCTATTGATCTGGATATGGAACAGCCCTTGAAGGAGAGATACAAACGGAATCTGTTCAGGCATCGTGATGCTGAGAGATGTTGGTCTGTTATACCAACGACTCTTTCACAACACGTTCCTCCTCCCATTTCTTTGCTTCATCAGAAGCATGTTGAGTCTCTGAGCTTGGGATGGGTGCGAGACTAAAGGCTGGGGCTGTCTCTGCATCCGTCTCGCAGTTCCCATAGATCTCGTTCATTTTGGACGCAATCAGACCTTCTTTCTCAGGTGCTTCCTCTCTCAGGGCATCCTCATCTTTACTGTGCCGGTACATGTAGGAAGCCTGCTTCATCGAGCGTCGCAGGAGGTACCTACGGAAGGCTCTTTGGATTTTTGTGGCACACACTTCCTCGTGTTTCCTTTTCAGAGTGGTAGTGATGGGCTCATAGGAAACCTTTGAAGGGTTTGCAGCCATAAACTTCTCCTCCATGGTGTCCTTCAAGGCATCCATCTCTCCTGAGTCCCCCAGCACTTCCTTTGTCAGGGCAAAGAGAATATCCAGACAGTGGATTTTGTCACCTGCAACCATTGGCAGATCCATAGTGATTAATTTGATCTTGTTTGGCTTGGGAATTTTGAGTGGCTCCTGTAAGGTGTCTACAAAGTCAGACAAGGTGCTGTATGCAATGAACTGGGTGGCATCGGGATCAAACTTCTCCCAAATTTCATAGAACATTTCAAAATCGTCTTCACAGAGGGGCTCACTGCTTTCCTCTGTGGCCACGTTGAAGTTCTCCAGGATGATGGCAATATACATGTTCACGACAATTAAAAAGGAAATGATGATGTAGCTGCAGAAAAAGAAGATGCCAATGGAGGGATTGCCACAGTTCCCTTTTATCTGACTGCCAGGGTTTTCCAGGTCTGGATCACAGTCAGGGGGGCCACTGTTCAGGATTGGACTAAGTAGACCATCCCATCCAGCTGACGTGGTGATCTGGAACAGGCAGATGATGCTGTTTCCAAAAGTTTCAAAGTTGAAGATATCATCAATCCCTGCCTCCTTCTTTACATAGGCAAAGTTGGACATCCCGAAGATGGAGTAAATGAACATCACAAGGAAAAGCAAGAGGCCAATGTTGAACAAGGCAGGCAGGGACATCATCAGTGCAAACAAGAGAGTCCGGATGCCTTTTGCCCCTCGAATCAGCCGGAGAACACGACCAATCCTTGCCAGCCTGATGACCCTGAAGAGGGTGGGTGATACAAAATATTTCTCTATGATGTCTGAGAGGACGATACCTGTGAAAGTAATAGCAAGTGGTGAGTGTGAGTTGCTCTGAAGCTGACAAAGGCAGTGAAAATGGGGCTGTTCCCTTTCTCTGAGACCCTTTGGTGCCAAAGACTGAAGTGAAGAGAGAGGTGAGGAAACGGTACTGATCAAACACCAAGGCTTCCTGTGTCCAGCCTGCCATCTCCATGGAGTTGCAGAGTGTTGGCAACAGGGAGAAGAGTCGATTTGGCCATGCATCACACCAGGAGAGCACTGACCTTTCTGGCAGGGCATATGGTGGGGATGGAGTCACCCCAGACAGCATGTAGCTATCCTTGCTTCTCTGATGGTGAAAGGAATATATCCAAAAATGTTGCTGAGCACAGGCCAGCAGTGTGGGAGATGAGAGGATCCACATGTCTAAGGGAAGCGGGATGTGTCCCCAACCCCTCACCCTGCCTTAGTGTCATGGGATGGTCTCACATGTCTCTTGTTCTGGGTATCCTGTCAGCTTGACCCTGCTCAGAGGGGGCACTTAAGGGGCTGGTGGGTGATGACTTGGTCACAGTGAATCAGTCAGGCTGTTTCTGCCTTTTGTTAGCCAATAGGACTCTGGAGGAATGGGAACTGGGTTGGTGAAGCCAGCAGGGCTTACCTACAATGGAGAGGATGACCACAACAAAGTCAAAGATGTTCCAACCAATTGTAAAGTAGTAGTAGCGCAGGGCAAACATTTTGAGCACACACTCCCCAGTGAAGATAACAATGAAGACCAGGTTAACCTTGTAGAGGACATCTGTTTTGAGTTGACTTTGATCATCAGTTTCAACCATCATGGTCACCATGTTAAGACAAATCAGGATCATGATGGTTATGTCAAACACTTGCTTGGTAACAAAGTCAAACACCATCCCTTGAAATTTGTTCTGTCACAAGGGTCACGTGGGTCATGTAGGAGAACCAGAGATGCGGTGGGAACATATGACAGAGACACAGAACAAAGACAAAACAGAAAGAGAAGAAGGAAGCATGTTTAAGGAGTGCAGGAGTTATTAAGGTTGTGCCCAGGGCCCAGGTCTCACACACTCAGGCACTAAGGGAGGAGGATGCCCAGCGTGGAGCCCAGCTTGCTCAGGCACTGCAACAACATAGCCAAGAGGTATGGACTCAAGGTCCATTTACTTTCTAAGTATATTCACATCTAATGCATCAGGGCAAAGCCAAATGGATGGGGAAGAAATCATTTGAGCTGGGGTATCAAAACCAAATCCGAGTCACATTGTGTATGCATTAGCTGGAACAGTTTCTCTTCTAGGAATGTTGAACGCTGACTTTTTCCTGAGTCCAATTCCCTCTGAGAGCAGCAGTAGGGGAAAATCTCCCATGCCAGTCCTAGAAAAAGGAAACCCCGCTCTGCCCCTGCTAGAGGACCAGAGGTGAGGAACAGACCCAAAGGAGGCTGCCTGATGGACTGGACTTTTCTGAAGCCCCAGATCTTAACAAGGTCTTCTTTGAAGAATAGGAGCTAGGATTTGACTCTGTGCACAGGCAAATGCTCTTCCCTTGACCCTTCACCTGTGTCTCAGGACAGCTGCTACCTTAAAGGGCTCCCTCCCTGCAGCACTAAGGGTGATTAACCCAACATACCGAAGGCCTGGGGATGGGCTTCACGGGTTTTTTGGAGCCAAGCTTTTTCATGGCATTGTAGTATTTCTTCTGCTCTTCTGTCATGAAGATGTCTTTCCCTCCAAAGTATAAAGGAATTGCCACTGTTAGTTTTGAGAACTCACCTCTTCCCACCTAGCATCTCCTGCCATTGTCCTACCTGCCATGCTTGCTCAGAGATTGCTCCTCTCAAGGCTACCCACTGTCCACTCACTTCCCCCTCCAACAGTCAAGGAGTATTAATCCTGTGTTGTTCACCCACTGCATGCAAAAATCATGAGAAGGGATAGGGAAAAGAACAAAAGGGACCTAATCCTAGTGAGCTGCATCCACTGTCCTGGAGCAGTACTCTGGAAGGCAGTAGGAACTGGCAAATCCAGTGCCCAGGAAATACTTATCTTTTTCTTCTGCTGATTGAAGTTGTCAATGATAACACCGATGAAGAGGTTCAAAGTGAAGAAAGCACCAAAGATGATGAAGATGACGAAATAAATGTACATATAGAGGTTGACCTCGTACATTGGCTGCTCTTCAATCTGACCAAGTGAGATGGGAAACAGGAGACAAGATCATGAGATCATCCCTGACAAGCATGTCCCTAAACTGCTGGAGATGGGTCACCATGTCTTGTGGGACAAGGTGAGCTGGGAAGTGGTTGCCTCAATGCTTTGGCAAATGCTGTGGGTGTAGAACATGGAGAAGCCATAGCAAAAGCCATCTGCAGAACACCAGCTGGGGCAAGGGTACAAGGATGCCCTGAGCTCTGAGCCCCCATTCCCAAAGAATGTGCTGGGGAACTGGGAAAGAAAAGATGTTTTGGACAAAGCTGAAATATAGTCAAGAAGGGAAGAAGAAAAACTGTTTACATCATACCACACATGGGCAGCACAGCCCAGCAGCCTCAGAAAACACTAATCTCAAGAGATTTAGCTCTGCCTCCTATTTGAATTAAGACATCTCCATGTGTCACACCAGGCTTCCTTCATCTGGAGGGAAGCTCTTGGCAGCAGAGGGGAGAATGGCTCTCAGAAGAGCTTTCTCTGACGTGCTAATGGAGGCTGGAGCAGTTTTCACAAGGAGCTGGAAACAGCTTTTCTGCTCTTAGCAGAGCGCTGGCAGCTGCAGCTGGGGTTTAACTGAGGCTAAAAAAAAAAAGGTCATGAAAAAAATACGCCCAGGCCTACATGGTGTATGTGGCTGATGACCTCGAGCAGGACCAAAGAGTCACAGTCCCCACTGCTCTCTTGGTGGCTTTGTAGTTCAGTGGGTGGAATATTTTGGGGATTGCTCCTCCTTTTCCCACTCTTTGCCTCATGATGTAGCCAAAGCCCTGGGCTGATGGCAGATGGAATGCAGGCACCCCCACAGCACCAGCGAGCAGTACGAGAGGATTTGTTCTGGACAAGGAGTCCATGACTCCTGTGCTGAACTTGCACTGAAGCTGCTCCTCAGTCCAGGGCTCCACTCACAGCCTGCCAGGGGAACCAAGCCAGATGGGTGACATTTGGGGCCAGCTGCAAGTGAATCCTGTTCATCTCCTCACCTCACGCGAGTCCACAGCTGCATACATGATGTCCATCCAGCCTTTGAAGGTTGCCTGAAGGGACAGTAGAGAAGAAGAGTCAATGTGAAGCGCTCAGGGCTCTGGAGGACATTGGGTGTGTATTGAGGGCTTGGTGTTCTTGGTGGTTTAGCTTCGAGCACATCGCTGAGCCTGGCCTTCCTGCTGCACTGTACACTGCTTTCCCAGGCAAAGGGTGCATGAGGGAGCCCATGGGTTGCATCTGCAAGAAAAATGCCCCTATAGAGAAATACTGAGGCTGAGCAGAGCTGGACCGGGAGACAACGGCTTCCCTCCCTCACTAGACCTGCGCCACCTTGGCACAACATGGACTTCTTCATTGCTACCTCTGTTATTTGATGAGTGCTGATCCCAGTGGGGAGCGGGGCACATACATCCCTTGCAGGCTTTTGCTGCTGATTTGTTAAACAAAAGGCCCCAACATCATTTCCTGACTCTGATCGAACAACAGAGCTGAAGAGGAAGCTGAGTTTATAGCTGATTAATCTCTTCAAGTCACGCTCTGATTCTGCAACTGCTACCAGTTCCTCTGGATTTGAAGGGTCTAATGGCAGTTAGACCCTTCAATAACACTAACAAGGCCCACACATACTTTTATTAAAATTGTGGCAGACTTCTGCTTCCCTTGCTCAGCTGCGGTGGAAGCCCTGAGCTGAGTCTGCCTGGCTTCATTCACCCACTGCGCTGCAATGGGTGCACACACTCACCCCTTTTTTTAAATGATCATTTTCCCTACACAAAACTTTTTCAGCCTACTACTATACCACACTCAACATTGAAAAAAAAAAATGTGAGTGGGGAGAGAAGAAGCAAAAAGTCCATGTCCTTGCAGGAAATCTGTTACATTGCAAAATAGGAATTGGAGAGTCTGGATTTAGGAAGCCAACAGTCTCTCTGTGGTGCTAATTCCCCTGTTTATGGCGTAGTCCTTCTTCAGATAAATTTCTTCCCTTTCCTATCAACTCTTTTGTCCCTTCCTGTATCCTGCACTGTGTAGAGGACTCTTACCACAGCTACAGGCCTGGAGTTATCTACATTCATCTGCAACATTTCCCTGGTGATGTTTATCATTTCCAGCTCATCTACCCTGTCTCTTTGCCCCTAAACTCTCCAAGGTCTTGTCAGTCTGTGCTAAATAGCTCTTTGGGTGTCAAGAGGCAGCCCAGCCCAGAGGATCCACTCTGGGAGGAGCATCTTGCCTTAGCACTGATGGCTTTTCATGATGTCATGGCAGGAGGATGAGCTGCTTGAAAGGATGGCAGCTGCTTTTAGTACGTACCACCTGTAGCAAGGACAGATAGCCTAAGCCAACGTTGTCGAAGTTGACCTTGACATTGACCCATCTGACCTCGTTGGTATGCAGGAGGGCCATGCAGTCGCTTTTGTTGTTCACCACACTGATATCAAAGAGATCGCCTGTGGTGACGTTGACACACCGGTAGTACTTCCCCGCAAAGAGGTTCACCCCCATGATGCTGAATATCAGCCAAAAGATGAGGCAGACCAGCAGGACATTCATGATGGAGGGGATGGCGCCCAGCAAGGCATTCACCACCACCTGGAAGGAGAGAAAAAATCAAGGATGTGGCCAGGGAACCGGGCTGGCATGGGAGAGCACTCCCTCACATCTCAGTGTGGGTGAGTGGACCCTCTATCCCAGTGTCCTAATCTTATCCACCTATGCAGCACCAAATGGGCTCAAACTGAGCCAAGAGTATTTTGGTGTCAGCTTGCTACTAGCAGGAAGCTGAAGAAACCAAACTGAGATCAATCCCTGATGTAGGGGATCTCCATTGCACCAGTTCTGTTGCAGAATGCTTGGTTGCCTGACCAGGTCAGAGCCAGCAGCGTGTGTGGGAGGTACCTACCCTCATGCCTTCAAATCTAGACAGAGCTCGCAGTGGTCTCAGAGCCCTCAATGTCCGCAGAGACTTGATGGCTCCCAGCTCAGAGTATCCCATCCAGTTTGCTGTCAGGCTGATAATGGAAACCTGGAGGGAGAAGCCCGAGGAATTAGCATTATTTCAGCTGGAATTAATGAAGAGATCTGAACCACATCCCTGCACCTCCAACTTGCTCTGCTGTGCTTCTTTCTACCTGCAACACATCCCCTGAGGCCTCGGGTTACAGCGTTGTCTTGGAATAAGGGGAACAGGCCCGGAGACTTTGGCTCCCCAGCAACCAGGCCAATTGGCCACTGTGTTCCTAATCTGTGCAAGGAGATCCCTGACTTTTGAGCGTAAGGATGGAGATGACAGAGGACACAGAAGCACTACATTGGTTTGCTGTGTCATGGACCACTTGGGAAACCCTATGTTAGATCATACCTCTGCTAGGGCTTAGCAGAAGAGTATTATGGACTTGTTCTTGACATGGACATACAACATGGAAAGGGATTCTGCAGCCAGGGAAAGCTATGGCCCTTTCCCACGGAGTGTTACTGCTTCAAACTAGTGTACAAAGCCCCTGTTGCACAACCACTCTAATGCCCTTTAAACTACAAGTATAGATTTGCAGGTCCTGCTGCAGACCCCTACTGCTCTATTCCCAGGCTCCTGGGAACCTAGGACCCTGGATGTGCATAACAGAGAAACACTCACATCAACGATGAGGAAATCAAGCCAGCACCATGCATTGGTGAAGTAGACCTTGAAACCGTAGGCCACCCACTTGAGCAACATTTCAATGACGAAGATGTAGGAGAAGACCTTATCAGCGTACTCCAGGATGGTGCGTATCACCCTCCGTTGCTCAATGTGGATGTCTTCAAAAGCCTGGGAAAGGCACGGAGCTACGTGACAGTCTTTTTTCTTTCAGACCTGCTGCACAGCTCAGTGCAAACACTGCATCTTCCCTGCTTTCCTAGGGGCGGCTTGAATGATTGGGAAACTAACTAGAAGTGACATTTGTGTGATCAACCGGGGGTCTACCTCTCCTGTTGAAACCGCTAGACAGTGTTTGGCCTGAGGCAAAGCCGCGCTGAAGTGACTAATTCCTATCAGTCTGAACACAAGTCACCCACCTGCACCTTTAGATGCCCAGGTAGACTTGAAAATGCTCTTAGCATTTTGGGTCACTGATGCGTCCACGCAGCACATAAAGAGTCAGTGAGCAGGGGCACTAACATGATGACAGGCTGCTGCACATTGTTTTAGCTGAGTGATACTTTTGATTCTGACACTAGCTACAATCTCAGTCATCTCCATGCTGCATTTCAGAGCTCGGTGCAGATCAGATATGCTGTAAAGGACCTCTGAAAACTGGAATTTCCCTCTCTGTTTACTCCCAAACTTGCAGAGAAGGTGGTCTCTCCATTAGTTCTGTAGACTCACACATTGAACTGAGATATATTCAGTCCTAGCACTCAGAAGGGGACCTATAGTCCTATACACAACTTTTTAATTAGGTCGATATGAATGCCCAGGCATGGCAATCAGTGCTTAGAAGGGCTGAACAGCATGAATCATTTGCAGAGCACCTCCTGACAGCCGGTCATAGAGGTGGTGAAATGATGAAGCATCTCCATAACGCTAAGTGGATTATACAGCTAGTTCTCATGCAAGATTAAGAGTGGGAAGAGAGGACGCAGGGAAGTTCATTCCTCGAGCCCATAGACTGGAGTGAATGACACATGGTGGTGGAGTAGCTTTAGCTGAAAGCAAGCTTGTGTAGGGGCAGGGCTCTTGGAGATCATGGATCCTGTTGCAATGCCCTGTTTGGCAGAACCAAATAGGATGTTAACCCTGAAACCACTGCTAGAAGCTGTATTATTTTACTGCTGATTGAACAAAATGGGTAGGTAGCAATAGTTTCAAAGAATCAGAAAGTGCCTCTTGGGGCACTTGTGCCTTCCTGGGGCAGCACAAGATACTCCCTGAAGGCCCTGCTTCTCAACCAGATGAAACAAGGATCCTCTGGAGCTGCCACCTGGTTTGGCGCTCCTGGGCTCCCGTTGGGTCAGGGAACTGCTGCAGAGCAGAGGGGCAGGGAAAAGGTGGGACCTACCAGCGCTCCGCTGCTGAGGAGTATCATGAAGACGATGAAGGTCTCAAACCAGTCATGCTCTACGATGAGGAAGCAGGTTTTCCGGAGGTTCCACCATATCCTCCCTTTCTCAGAGGTGATGTCCACATAGAGGCAGGGACACCTCTTCACGCAGGCTGGGAACAGGGAGCTGTGCCTTACCTCCGTGCCAGAGCGCTCCCACAAATGAGAAACGACTCATGCTTTTATTGCTATTTAATTCCCTCCCCAGGAAGAGGCCAGAGCAGGATCCTGCTGGGTTGGGATAGGGCCTGCAGAAGGAGACCCTCATGGGGACCAGGGGCTGCAGGAGGACTTGGAGGTTGGACTGGATGACCTGGGATGTCCTGGCAGTCTGCAAAGGCTTTTCCATGCTCATGCCCCCATATTCCTGCTTGGCTGCTTACCTTCTGTGAAGCACTCCTCAGGCTCCTTGCTGTCCTCGGCCTCTTCTGCCACCTCCTCCTCCACTGGCAGCGGGGGCTTGTAGTCCACGGTGCTGCACAGTGAGGACGTATTGTCACTTGAGAGCGGGTTCTGCAAGAGGCAGTGGGAGAGGCAGCCTCAGTGCCAACTGGAGACCCACTCACATCTGCCAGTGTCACTCCACATCCATGTGGTCCTTCTCCACAAACTCCAGCTCCCTCCACCCCAAGAGATGCTCCAAAGGAGCCAGACTGGGGACAGACCTTCACGGATGCAGGACTGCTCCTGGGCAGGAGCTTTGCACCTTCTTTCCATGGGGCCGAATCCCATGTGTGACTGCTTCAGGACTTTCCAATTTGGAGGAACCCACCTAATGAATCCTCCAGCCTGGAAGCAACCACAGAGCAGCACTGGTCCCCGTTTCACTTTATTTTAGCCAACTTTCGCTAGCTTCAATCAAGGCAGCACACTCTGGCTGATGCAGAAAACAGCCCTTTCCTCCCAGGGGTAAAACACACCTCAGCTTCCCGTGCACTGCGATGAGCAATTTCCAGAAAGCTGGTAGAGCAGAAACCCAGCTCCCTCCCTCCGGAAGCAGCAGGCTGGCAGCTCTCTAGCATGTCCCCAGCTGCTGGGTGCACGGAGAGGCACCGTCCCATCCCGTGCCGGGCAGAGGAAGTTCTCCCTTGCTAGCAAAGGGCAGGGGGCCTTCTAGTAGTGCAAAAACCTTGCATGGAGGCTGCTCTGACGACAGCCGTCTTCCCCCTTTTCTTTGAAAGCGGAGCTGCCAAAGTAGACACTAAATTTCTCTCCTGGAAGAAGCCTAGAGTGAAGTGGCTGGATTTGCTGGAGCTGGAAACCTCAGAAGACCATTGGTACCAGAGTACCAAGCTCACACAAGATTGATTTTCTGGCACAGTTCAGAAGAGGAAAAAGTCCCCTGGCCCCTCCTAGCATGACAAATCCATCTCCTATCCATTTTTACCATGACTGCAGGCTGCTTTCATACCTCCTCCTCCTTCTCTGTGCACCCCCCCCCCCCCACAAACTCCATGACACCCCCTTAATTATACCCCCTGGTATAATTAGCATTGCAGAAACTCAGGCTCCCATCCTGGCACTTATCTCAAATGCTCTCAGTTCGGCTCACTCTGAAGAGCTTTTAGTCCGAGGTTCATGCAAGTTCAAAGACTGCATCCCAAATAGCTCTCGCCTGCTCCACCTCACGCTGCTGCTCCTCTTGGCTGCCTTCCCAGACACCACTCAGCAGGCTCATGAGGGCTGATAACGAGAGACCTTGGCAAGCCTCAGAGATTATTTTTCTCCACCCTTTTCTGGCTTTCAGAGAGGGCCTGTGGGGAGGGAGCAGCTCCCCATACCTGCCTGTCGTGCCTGAGAACAGAGAGGGATGAGTTTGGAATGAGGATGTCATGCTGAGGGCCATGCAGGATGGCAAGGTCTTGCTCAGGAAGGAGATAGTCCTCCCCAAGGGCTGCTAACGCATTTGGTAGCATATAAAAGAGATGGCCCTGGAGCTGCTTGGACCTCTAAGAAGCTGGGCTCAGGGCAGATACCCAGGTGAGGCTGGCATGTGTTTTAAAGCACCGACATTGCCTGTAGCATCATCAGAAGATTCTGCTTTAGGGGCTTTCCAGCCTGGGAACTGCGTGCCATGGGCAGTCCTGCTCTGGGGAGCCGGTCACTGGCGCAAGGTAGCCCGAGCTGGCGGTTCTGCAAGAGCAGCAGGACCAGGCTGCAGTGGGAGAGAGGAGCAGTGTGGGAGTAGGAGGCCCAGGGGCAGAGCCAAGCCAGCAGTGACCCCAAGAAAGGACACACAGAGGCCATTTGCCTCCAGAACAAAGCTTGCAGAGGCAGGAGACAGGGACAAACCAGCCCCAAAGCATTAGGTTTCAGGACGGAGCTGCAGGTTCATGCAGTTCAGAAGCTTTGCACTTTCCAGTGCCTACAGCAAATCCCCTAGAACAGATTGGGATAACCTGGCTGTTCCTACTGCACATGCCCATCCACATCCACACGCCTTCCAGCAGCCCTGAGGGCTCCTGAGCCACCCCGCACTGCAACCAGTGGCTTTCCAAGGCAATTCCTATCACACACCTGGTATGAGAGCTCCAGCCTGAGTGGATGTTTCCACCCCAAGCCCTAGGCCATGGTTTTCCTTTATGCTTACCAGCACTGACTGAAGACCAGCACCCAGGCAGTAGGTATCCAGACATACCTATGATCTCCCATAACACATTATGGCCTCGATGCACCAGCACTGGCCTCCAGAGCATCATAAGGGAGATGTTATTCTGCACGGAGCATGAGGGTCCAGGGCATCCCCTCCCTGGACATTAGTGCAGCTCAGGAAGCCACAGCACAAAACCCCCAGGGCAAAGCTCTTGGCAGTCTGATGCACAGAAGACAAGTCCTGAGCCATGGGACCGATGCTTTGCTTATCCAGAGCACACCAACATTGTTGCTTTGTCACCTCCTTGCTGCTTAGTGATGCAAAACACAAACCAGCCATAAGAAGAAAAGATGCTTGAGGAGTGTGGTTGTGCTGACAGTGTTGTCTTTGTTGCTGCTATGGTTACACCTTGGGAAAGGTATTTATCCTTGGAAAAAAGCTTCTCTGGAAGAAGGTGAACATTTATCAGTGCTTCCAGAGGAGGTGATGCAAAGACTCCCCCAGTTTGCATCATCACCAGAGCCCTGTGTCCTTGGCTCAAGGCAGTGTGCCAGGCTTTTGCTCCGTCTGGAGCTGATCCATGGCACGTGAACACATGGAGCTAGCAGAAATTTTCCTCACAACTCAGCTCATCATAGCTTCACCACTGGGTGCGTAATTCCTAACTACTGGGCAGTCACTTCACGCAACATCCCCCAGTCCAGTGCCTGCCCTGTAAAGGAGGAGCCTCTCTGGGGATTCAGTTCCCTGGATTCCACCTAGTCTCACTGACTGGAGCTCCTGAAACATCCGCAGCCCATGGGATGAGCTAGGATTTGGTGCAAGGAGGTCCCAAGAGTAGTAGTTTGCTCTCTGCATGCTTGGAGCACCTGGAACCAGCTTTCACAATGAACACTTGTGATCCCCAGCATTGGAGCGGGTGCCACTAGGTGTCAGCTGAAGAGAGCCTGATAACGGAGCTGGGCTGGTGTACTGGTGCCAGAAAATAGCTGCAATGCTACTCTTTCTCCCCAGCCACCAGGTTGCAAAGGACATTGCAGTGGTGAGGACATCACCATGTTAGAGTGGGGAGACACTAAGGCTCAGGGGTCCCCACAAGCCAGATTGGATGTGTCTCCTGAGGTCGCTGGGCTGGCAGTAGCATTGCATCCATGCAGTACATGCAGCCATGGCACAGTCCAGAGCGTAGGTGCAGCCAAACTGGACTTGCAGCAGGAGGAAATGAAGAGATAAATGTGCAGGATCCAGTTTTCCCAGCTGGGAACATTAGGGGGAACAACACATCAGTTCCCTTTGCCCCTTCCCTTGGCCAAGGCATTTGGAGATGCCCCAGGCAAGTCCCTCTTGAACCAGTGCAACCTCGTTCGAAACAGTATTTTCCCATCAGACTCATTTTTGTCCCTGCTGCCTTCCTGGATTTCCTGTTTCATGCCTCCCTATTATCATTTTGGAGCACATAGACAATTGCCTCCATCCCATAGGACTCAATTGTCCCCTCTGTGTCTCCATGTAGCGGTGCTGGCATCAGCTCTCATCAGTTTTGGATCCAAAATGCATCGCTTCATGTTCACTTGTGCTAAGCTCCATCTGGTTTCATATCCCCCCTACAAGATGCTTTCTGAGGCATTAGCAGTGGATCTAATGTTAGCACCATCAGCAGATTTCCCAACTCTCCTGGCATCAAATTCCTTCTGAACATCTTTAACCCCAAAACGGAGTGCTTTGACCCTTGCAACAACCCTGCAATTGCTGCAGCTTCCCCTGACATTAACAGTAATCCTGTAATATAAAATAATCCTGTAGCCTAATCCAAAACACCCTATACTCCAGCTTGGACCCCCACCATGGCTCTACCCTCCAGCTCATGCTGAATAATGGTAGATTTTTTTTTGCTAAAACTCCCCAAGTTCAGCCCATGCCACTCTCCAAATGATGCATTTTGGAAAAGCTAAAAAGCAATTAAACCCATTTTTCTATGGGAGGAACTGTGTAACTGGAGGGACAGGCAGATCAAACCACAGAAGGTCAGCGCCGTTTTTTTTTGCCCTGCCACCACTTGTTTCTCACCTTGGCATCCTCTGTGTCAGACTGGGTGCTCGTCTCTTCCTCGTAGAGGTCCGACTCCTCCGAGGCAATGGGGACATGTACGGTCAGGTTGGGGTTATTAATGAAATTCATGTGGTCCACTTCATCCATAAATAAATGCTCTTTCACTGTGACTCCATCCATGTACTCCGACTTGGTTTCCTGGCCAGTGTCCATGTGGTTTAGCACAGAGTTGTCCATCTTACTATGTTCCTGATCTTCCTCTGGGGCCTTCTTCCCCTTCCACAGCCTGTGGAGTAGCATGAGGACAGAAGTCTTTACAAAGTCGATGCCCCTGGTGATTCTGCCAATAGCAATCTGCAAATTGTTCATCTCTCCATCATCGTCAGAAGCTGCCAGGCTATCGGCACTGAAGGAGCTCAGCAGCAAAGCTAAGAACAGGTTCAGGACCTGGAGGGGACAAAAGCAAACACCAGTGCTGATGTGTGGGCCAAAAAGGTCCCCACGTGCTGGGGCAGCAGAGGCTCAATGCTTCCTGGAAGAAGATCCCTGTGCTGAGCACGTGGTGGGAACTCTCTCTTCCCTTTACCCAGCTTTAGATACCACATAGAGGTCTGCTCCCCCAACATGTACAGAGACACTGACCCTGTGTCCTGGAAGATGTGGGCTGCCTGTCCAGCTCCTCACTCCTTCCAGGGTTGTGATGCTCCCAGAACCACTTCGGTCCACCTGTGTTCTGATGAGAACCTGCTAATCCTTCTGTGAGTGTTGCCAGTTCCCACTGTGGCCCTTCCCAAACAGTCTCTCCTGTGGATCCCTTAGCTTGTCCCACCCTTTGCTTTCTTTGTGCTGTTGGCCTGGCAGGTTCCCAGGTGGGACTCCCCAAGCCTGTGGCACTTCTCCCCACTGCTCCTGGGGACACAGCACAACTCAGTCTCTTCTCTTTCCTGAGAGGCACCTCAGCTTTTTGTCCTCTCTTCTTTCCAAGCTCTGGTAGCTTGGATACCCAACAAGCTCTTGAGACTCTCTAACACCTTGGAGCCATGTAGGAATCTACAGCACATCATCCTTTTTCCATCATGGACCACTCTGCTCCTTGGAGAGCAGCATCTCATCTCAGCACAAGACAGCTCGTGCTATATCATTCTGACCCAGGCTCTGCTTTTCTTTTATCCATTCCCTAAACATCACATGAACCAACTACAGCCTTAGCATTAATGTCTGGCATGGGCCAACTTGCTGTGTGCGAGAAAACCAGACTCCAGTGTAGCAAATGAGAAGCAGGACAAGCTCTCTGCGTGGCACAAGGAGCATCGGCAAAGCACATCCGAGAAGTGCACTTGCTGCGCAAAGTCGGCCGTTGCGCCAAGCCCACAGCTGTTGATGTTTGTGCCTTTTTGCGCCAGCCGCGTATCTGAGAAGGGAATTAGCTGCTATTCAAGGTCACTGCTGTTTTCACATGGCTCATACCATATGACTTAAATCGCATCTTTAAATAAATCCCTCGTATCCCATCAGTTTAATACTTATGTTAAGCACCAATTACAGTTAATAGTTTTTGTTGCTTTTGGCACTGTCTTTTTTGACAGGAGTCCATTACCTTCTCGCCCGACTGACTTCCTCCCTTTTCCCTTAATAACTCCAAAGGAAATGCTCGAAGTGTCATTAACGGTAAAGGACGACTGGCCTCTGCCTCATCCCACTGGAGGGGAAGTGGGGGAGAAATACACACCTCATTGCAGCCAGGATGCTCAGGAGACTGTATGGGACATGCTCCAGGAAGTGAAAATACCCAAGACACAGGAGAAGACTCTGATGCAGGGGACGAAGAAGGCAGTGCTAGCTTGAGGTTTAAGTTATCCCTTTGAAGCAGCACAGCAGGAGCTGTCAAACTTGACCAGAAAACTGGGGTGCAACTTCTGGTCTATCAGGACCTCCCCAACTCCAGGAGAGCAGGACATCCTGCTGCCTGTCCCCTAGGAGGAGCCCCTTGGGGATGGATAAACCATAAACCATCCACAGACTTGCTCCGCAACCGGAAAAGTTTCCAAGGACCTTCTGGTGGAACAAGGAACCCTGTCTCCTGTGGTGTTTGCAAACCATCCTGGAGATGATTCTGCTGTCTGTAGGTGGATTTACAGTCTGCTTTTGCATCATGATTCAAACCAATAGGATGCCCTTACAAGTACTATTAGAAACAGATGCTGAAACCTCAGCCCCAGAAGGGTTTTGAATCAAGGTAGGCATGGAGGTGAGTGCTCTTGGCTTCAGGTCACGGTCAGTATGAAGGTTCATATGTGTGGGATAAACTGTGGGATTAACTCTGGGCAAGGCAATGTACCCCAGTCCTGACTTTCTGTTCCCTAATAAAGTCCCTGACCTGAGCCCTGGGGCAAGGGGATAAAATCCAGCCTGCCACCGCTCCGCTGGAGGGCTGTGCTGGCCTGGGCATGGAGCAGCCGTCCTGCATGCGGAGGGAGGTGCCAGCAGCTCCCTCAGCAGATAGTCTTTCAAAGCAAATTCCAAAGGGCTTACACAACCCCAGCAAGTAATAGGAGCGATTCGGCAAGCCTCTGCGGTTCCCTCCCCGCCTTGCTCCTTAAGAAGGGAGAGCAGGGCCTGCAGAGCCTGGAAAACAAGCTTGAAAGCCATCAGCAAGCAGGATATCAAGTTTAGAAAGGAGTTCACGCTTGCCTGGCACTTGCAGCACAGGCAGCACTGCGGGGCAGCAATGGCTCGGTTAGAGTGGAGGTAAACAGGGACAGGTTCAGGGCTTGAGGATGAGGAGGCCGATGGGCTGGGGAGAAGGTAACTGTGGCTGGGGTTCACCAGGGCACACAGGCTTGCAGGGCTGGAGGAAAAAGACGTGCAGAAGGGTAGTCATCTTGGGTCTATCACCTGGATCAGCCTGGGAGAGATAAAGCCACATGGAGAGGAAGGTGCTGTCTTAAGACAAGCTTCCCTTGGTCCCAAAGTTGCTCCCAGATCTCCCTAAAGTCCACCATCAAAATCAAACTTTTTTTTTTGCCTCAGTTTTCCCTTTTGCTCCTCATCTGATTTCAGCATAAAGTCCCTCAGGCAGAAGTTGATTTTCATCCTAGATTACAAAGACCTGAGCACACAGAATAGCCCCACACTGGCCTTTGGATATACAAGTGGGAAATCTAACCCTATCGCTCTGCTCCTATACAAATCCTGCAAGATCCAGCCTGCAGGAAGATTCCTGTAGATGACCCATTTCACCAGGTGCCCATTCCAGGCTCCTATACTCACCACGAGGTTCCCGATAACCATGACCATCATGAAGACAATGAGGCACATGGTCTGGCCGGCCACCTCCATGCAGTCCCACATGGTCTCAATCCACTCCCCACAGAGGATGCGGAAGACAATGAGGAATGAGTGGAAGAAGTCGTGCATGTGCCAGCGGGGCAGTGTGCAGTCCTGGGAGATCTTGCACACGCACTCTATGTAGCTCTTCCCAAACAGCTGCATCCCCACCACAGCGAAGATGAAGACAATGATGGCCAGCACCAGCGTGAGGTTCCCCAGGGCACCCACCGAGTTGCCAATGATCTTGATGAGCATATTTAAGGTGGGCCAGGACTTGGCAAGTTTGAAAACCCTCAGCTGCAAAGAGGAAGGAGACAAGGCGTTGAGTTGCCTGGGGCTTTCTTTGCCACCAGGTGTCAGCAGGGCTGCAAGTCTGGGATTAGATGTCCGCACTGCTGTTGTGTTAGGACAAGAGAACTAAATGCTTGACTACTTTGGAAAGAACACACATCCCAGTGCTCCTAAACATCTCTTGACTAGTAGCATTATTGTTTAAATGTAGGGTAAGCTTGTGACTGCCACAGCCAGGGAGCTTGAAGGAGATGCTCTCCATGCTAGGGGTGACCCCATCCGCAACCCTTGTGGAAAGCTTGGCCCCACAGCACCTACCAGGCGGAAGGAGCGGAGCACAGAGAGTCCCTGCACGTTGGCCAGGCCCAGCTCCACCAGGCTCAGTGTGACGATAATACTGTCAAAGATGTTCCACCCTTGCTGGAAGTACTCGTAGGGGTCCAGCGCAATGAGCTTCAGGACCATCTCTGCTGTGAAGATACCTGTGAAGACCTGTGGGAAACAGTACCCCATGAGTCTGCATGACAGCAAGGGCTGAGCCTGGGTATGGGTGGCATGGAGGGTGGCAGTTTGTATTTTTGGGGTGCTCCCAAAGCATATCCTGCACCATGCAGCTGCAGCCCTGCCCGAGGCTGAGCACCCAGCATCGCTTGCAAGGCTGGGTTAGGAATATTGGTCACTGATTGCTTCCGAAAAGACTTGGCAGAGGTGCATGCTGACAGGAGGAAAGAAGTCTCACTGGCAAAGCAACCCCTCCGACTGACTGCTGAATCACAGGGGATTCCCAGCACTGGGAACTGGGCAGCTACTGGGCTGCCCATGCCCACTGGCACTGCCCCGAACCCTGTGCTGCGAAAACTGATCCCGCTTCTCCACATTACTATTTTCCTGGGAGTATAATGACCCTGTGCATTATCACATTACTCCAGAGGGGGATCGGCTAAGTGACAATTAGCATCCTCAGTGCAACTGCATTTCTAGGCAGGGCCTGACTGCAAGTTTTGCCCAGGGGACAGATTGCACTGGGACATGTAGGTCCCTGCCTCTGCTCTGCAGAGAGGAAAGGCTGAAGAAATGCTTCAGGACAGTGAAACCATGGCTCTTTGCATGCCAGCCCCATGGACGTCCTTTTGGTTGCTCCTGCCACCTGATCAGACCCTCTGTCCTTGCTCTCTTCACTGATTTTGTGAGCTGAACTGGGCTGCTGAGACCTTGTACACAGGTAGATGAGTGCAGAGAGACCATGGCAGGGCTCCAGGAGAGATGCCCTTGCTCCTGCCCCAATCTAGCCCTTCACAACAGTCTAGTTCCCCATCCCCCCGGCTCCACTGCGCTGGACTCTGAGGTTTAGACACAGACAGAAAATGCCACCAGCCCAAAGGAAACACCAGAGCCACTTTTGCAGCACGACTGTTCTTTGAGCAATAGCTGATTAATCCCCTTGTATTTCCTGAATGAAATGAGATACAAAGCAGCTATGTGCTGAGCGTCATCCTGCTGGCCCATGGCTCGGGCCCCAGCATGTTTCACTCAAGTGCCTGTGTACAGAGATCTCGGCAGGTGCTGGAAGAAGGCAGAAGGCCAGGAAAGGTGGGAGGAGAGGAGGCAGCAAACTCAGCTTCCGATAGAGCTCTCCTGTCCTTCCATTACCCCAGCCTCCAGGCTGCTCTTTGGGGCCTCATGGACTTGTCCCTGACTGCACCCAGCTCAGAGCCAACTACCATGAGAACCAAAGAGGAGCAGCCAGAGCAGGCTGCTAAAAATGCCCATGGAATCAGATCAGTACAAATTTGCAGTGATTTCACACAGGAATGGAAAAAGCCCTGATTATTATTATTGATCCTGCTGGAGGTTTCCAGCTTCTGAATACTGGAGGTTACCAAGAATTATCCCCTGCTCTGCACATGGCCATCCAACATTGCAAGGACACTGCCAGCATTGTAAGGACACCATGCCACCAGGCAGGGCTGGCACCGGCATAGGTCTGACCCCAGGCTTGCTCAGGAAAGCTCTGCAAAGCCATGCCATGCATTGGCAATACTGGGGCACACCAGGCGAGATGGGCATCTGCTCAGAAGCTGCAGTAGAAAGGGAGGAATGGGCGATTGATCCCGTCACCCACAGCATCTTCGCTGTTCTCTTGATCTCAGCCACATCCTGAAGCCCATCTTGTTAGTAGGATGCTGTGACCAAACCCCAAGCTCTTTCTCAGTAACTAGGAAGGAGCTTTCCAGGCATGCATGAGTGCTGCTCAGATGTCACATGGGCACATCAAGGGATCTGTCCCTCACATAGATTGCTTGGCTGTGAATTTGGAAGGACAGGACACATGTAGCTGCCTACCAGGTTCCCCACGGAGAGCACGTTCTCAAACTCCTCTGTCATGGGGTAGTGCTCCATGGCCATGAAGAGTGTATTGAGCACGATGCAGATAGTGATGCCCAGGTCCACGAAGGGGTCCATCACCACCATCTTGACAAACCCTTTCAGCTTCAGCCACAAAGGGCAGCAGTTCCAGACCAGGAACATGTGGGCAAATTTGTACCACCAAGACGGGCACTTCTGGTGAGCTTCCTCTAGCTCTGAGGACAGGAAGGAAAAATGACATCAATATCTGTCCTCACAATGTGGGAAGACCACCTGAATCCATCAGAAAGGAACTCTTCTGAGATCCTGCTGCAGATGAGGAACTTCTATGAATCTTTTATGAGGGCTGAATGGAGAACCCAGCAGTGCCCCTATGGACCTGACCCTCCAACCACAGATCAGGGAAGTCAGATCAACTGGAGAACAGAGGTCCCAGTTCTGCTCACATCAGCACACAGTTCCTGCATGGACACCCTATGACCAACCCCTAGCACCGGGCAGGAGACTTGCAGCAACCTGCATCACTGGCATGTTCTGAGCACCTTGAGCCCAGGTCGAAATGGCTCTCAGCTGGTTTGAGAGAGAACATACCTTCCACAGCATTGGAGAGGACGCTGACTGCGCTTCCCACTCTTTTCTCAAGGCCTGACCCATCTTGGCTGCCCATAGTGAGGTGGTTGCAGTCCGATTTCTCTGCTTCATTGGTGGGATTGAACTAGAAGGAGATGAGGCCACAGTGGATGAACACAGAGTTCTGGAGATTAATGTGCTTAAAGATACAACAGAGGAAAAAATAAAAAAGGGAGAGGGACATGGTTCAGAGATATGGGGTGTAATGTGGGAGTCACAAGTGGTCTGCAACCGCTAACCATTGAGGGACGGGGATGGGTTGTGGCATTCTGGGTCTCCCTTGGTCCCTCTGCTGGGATATATGGGGGTGGGCACGCTCAAGAGGAGGCAATGACACGGAGCCAAGCACATACGTCGATCACCGTAGCAGACCGCTCCAGCACGACCTTGGGGACCACTTGCCCATTGCAGTCTTTGGTCTTGTCCTGGTCGCTGCTCAGGCCTTGGTCTGAGTTGCTTTTCTTCACTGTTGTGCTGCTGGGCAGGGAGCTGCCGCTGGACCGCCTGTCCTGCAGCTGGGCCAAAAACACATCCCCGTCACCCAGATATCTGCAACACGTGAGACCTTCCTGCAGCAGTCATGTGTGACCAGGCTAAAGAGGGACTGAATCGAGCCTTGTAACCTTGGAAGTATTTTAACTTACAAAAAGTGATACTTTGATCTGAAAACTATAACCCTGACTTCAATCACAATTTGCTTTGTGAATGCTCATTACCAAGCGCCCATGGTGCTGCAGTAGAGCAGGAACCTCTCTGGGAAAGCGTTCAGGCCACTCCTAGAGCCAGGATCACAAATGGCTCAGATACAACAGGATTTCCATGCTCCTATTACTTGTATTTAAGTAGATTTGTGTGCCTGTTTCTTGTAGTTGCTTTGCCCAGGCCCTCAGCCCTATCCTCTCTGGGTCTTCTCCATGCCTGCTAGTGATAACAAAAGAAATTCCCCCCCTTAATAAAACCTCTGGACAACTCACTGGTTAATTTGTTGAGGAAACAAATGGTACCAGATGGATGTCCAGGCCTGGAGTCTCCACTCCTCAGGCAGGACCTGCTCAGAGCCATTCTACAGACAGCAACGACCAGATAAGAGCAAAAGCCACTTCCTTGGAGGATGTTGTGGCTGGGTACAGATAAGAAAGGAGAGATAGTGGCTGCAGGGAGAGTAAAAGACTATTTTGCATCTCTAAATGAGGAAGCTGGTCTTTTGTCCAGACTAACAGTTTTTCGGGAATGTCTTCTGGGCATGCTGCTTACATAGGCCAAACTGATGATTAGAGCGTATTAAAAGTGGCTAGGCAGCATCATCAGACATTAGAGGAACTTTTACCACATTTTTATAGGTTTATTTTGCCAAGAAGAGAATCCTAAGGACTGAAAAGAGCCTAAGATAATACCCCAGGACTGCAATGGAGCAAATGGATAAAAATCAGGCAGTTCAGAGACCACTCAGTCTGATGCCAACTGTGCAAAATATCACTGCAACCTGTCCACAGGACCAGACACAGGCATTAACGTAGGTGCTGGGAGAGAGCAGTGCAGTCAGACCTTGGCAAGCAGAGCCAAGGGTCGTGTCTCTGCTCCGAAAGAACATCAGGATGCAGGGATCTCTCCAGGTCTCTTGAGCCCTTAATTCTGTCTCCAGTGGCGGCCAGAGACAAATGGCTTGTTAATTCCTTTAGCTTTGCTATAACTACCCTAACTCCTTTAAAGGCTTGTTTTCACCCAAGTTGTGATCTGCCTGTGCAGGCTCTCTACCAGGCTCCCTGCCCTTGATATGCTGCACAAAGATGTATAATTACTTCTATGGATTTTTATGTGTTGCTGCTTACCTCTTCTTTCCATTTGCTTGAGTAATACTTACCGAAACTATAGCCATCTATCACCTCTTGGTGCTCCCTGTGCTGGTCTTTGAAGAGGAATTGGGGAAGTTATTTTTTTTCCACCTTTAATGTTCATCTGGTGACTCAAAATATAGTTACGCATCCCATTCTTATCTTTTCTTATTATGGAGCAAGCAGGGCTTATTCTTGGGTTTTACAGAAATAGAAGTGGCACCACACTTGTCACTGTCTCCTCTTCTCCCCACCTATTCCTAAGCCACAGGCTTCACTGCACTCTCCGTCCATACCACCAACCTGTTTCTCTTGCTCCTCCTGATGCTTTTTCAGCTGTTCCATGAGCTGCTGAAACTCTTCCTCTTTCTGCTGTGCTTCCAGCATTGTAGCATCATTTTGCTCTGCATAGGCCATAGCCACCACCGCAAGAATGAGGTTGATGAGGTAGAAGGAACCAAGAAATATAACCACCACGAAGAAGATCATGTATGTTTTCCCAGCTGCGCGCAGCGTCTGTGGAAAGGAGGTGGTGGATATCATGTCACGTGGCACCCTGGCCTGTTTCCTCTCTCAGTGCAACCCCACCTCAGTGACTCTTGCAATGAAAGGTCTCACTTTGTGTTAGGCAACTACTTATTCACAGTAGAAAATGCAACATTTTGCTCTTGTCTCCCATGAGGACATAGCAGCCATGCCAGACCCTGGCAAGCGTGGCTGAAGATCTTGCCTCTGCTCTGAAGCAGCACAAGACACATGGACCTCACTGGTTGAGACTCCTGGTTTTTTTGAGACCTTTATTCTGCCTCCAATGGTGGCCAGAAAGGAGGCTGATCATCTCTTACTTGCTCATTCTATCGCCTGTGGCATTCTGCCAGGAAAACCTGCCCCGTGGATCCTTGGCTCCAGGAAGGAGCATGCCTACCAGCTGGAAGAGGTTCTCCCAGTAGTCCTGTGTCATCAGGCGGAAGAGAGAGAGGAAAGCCCAGCTGAAGGTGTCGTAGCTGGTGTAGCCGTAGTTTGGGTTCCTCCCTGTTTTAATGCACTGGTATCCTTCAGGGCACTTCCTGTCAAAAGAGCCACAGGGGCAGCAGGCTTGAGTCTACCTTTTAGTCTCACCTGCACCTCAACAGTCCCAGGAGTAACCCCAGGAAAATGGTTAACCCCTCTAAAATGGTCTCTTGTTTAAGCAGAATCCCCCGGGCTGATATTGCTGGGGTGCCCTGGCCATTCACGCCCAGAGCCCACCACCCTGGGGCTCCCACCATCCATTCCCAGCCCTGTGCTTTGCCAAGTACAAGTGGTCCTGCAGGCTGCTGCACCCACCATCTTCCCCCTCCCAGGGGGAGAAAACTCGACTGCCAGCACCAGCTCCACTTACCCGGCATCACTGCTGTTACCGCAGAGAAGGGCATCCAGCGCTCCATCCAAGAAGTAGAAATTTGCTTTGCAATTGGGAAAAATGCAAGACATGAAAATTGCAGGGATCATTCCAAATTCTTGGCAGCTCCTCACTGTCAAGTGTATTCCCCAGAACCCCAGCTTTGGGCTCAGGGCTATCTCCTCTCTGCTGACTTTGCTGTTTGGATTGCACTGCTTGGCACTGACTCAGCTAGATCTCATTGCTTTGTTTCACCTACTCAACTGGATGGCTCCCAAGCCTACAAACAGCTTAGGAAGTGGTCAAGGGCCAGGGTCAGGCCTCCTGGGAAGATATATTAATATGTGATCCATTACCAGCACAAACATTCATGGAAGTGAATGAAGGCACTGGCAAATGCCAATGAATTGGGTTTGGGTGAACAGCTGCTGGGATCTCTCATATAAACCAAGGCCAACATATTTTGCTGAGAAAGCATACAAAAGAGTGGGGCATTTCCAGAGGGCACTGGATGCATGGAAGCTGCAGCCCCCCCAGCCCCCCCAAAAGCCTGGGAAAGGAACCTCCATGACTCCATGGCTCCATGACTGTTGCCTTTCTCTTGCTGCTCCCATCCCAGCCAGTCCCTCACTGGGGAAAAAAAAAAAAAAACACTCAAAGGCAAGACCAGAAGTCTATAAATTTCATCTTTACAGCTCAAGCACAGACAACAACTGATCCAGCCGAAGGAGATGACACTGTGGGTCACCTACCTCAGAGACACGTGGATCAATACATGGAAACACTCATCCCCAGGAGAATGCAAAGGACAGCTCAACCCCGCTTTGGGCATCACCTACTTCAACATTTTCAGGAATCATCTGTTTCACAGGGATTTCTGGAGCTCCTTGGAGCATCCCAGGCTGTGCCTGCCTTCCTGCCACCTGGCTGTTGTTTAACCTGCATGGATGGGATCATTCCAGAACTGTTCCGCTTATGAAACTCCAAGCAATATGCATTGGCCTGGTCCAAAGATCTGCTAACTTGAATACACAGCCACAACATGCTGTTGCTATTTGCACTGCATTCATTACATTCTATAAATTGAATTTGCACCCCTACAAAGAAACCTTCCTGTAATTAATCTCAGGACTACTTACACAGTTGGGTAAAGCAGCTAAGCTGTAATCTGACCTTCTGCTGGGTGTCCTAAACAAGATGTGAAACACCCATGTAGAGCCCAGCCCACCACTACATAGCCCCATGAGCAGAAATCAGTCCCCCACCTGCCTAGCAGCACTTTTTCTTGCTGCAGAAATGTGTCAGGGCTGCCAAAGCCTCCAAGCGTGACAGCTTTTGGAGAATATCTCTGAGCATCTTGCTACAGGCAAAGTTTGTGACCTCATGGGGGATTTCCCCACAAAATAATTTATTTTACAGCATTTCCCTTTTCAGCACAGCAGTACAGCACAGCCTAGCACACAGGTACCCTCTCCATACAGCTCCACACGAAGAAGCCTTCCTAGAAGAGTTTAGCATTTTCAGGGATCTCCGTTTTCCCCAACGGGTTATTTAGTCCCATCTGTCCATTCTGTGATCATGTACAACCTATTCCACTCACAAGTCCACGTGCAGCCCCAATACTATAGAAGCACCTTGACAAAAAAGTCAAACCATTTTGGACAGACACAGAGAAAGAACAGGGGAAACTGAAGAGCAAATCAATCAATAGAGAAGGGGAGCTGTAAGCATTTACCTTCATCATTGAGATAAGCCTCAAAATCAAAGGTGCTGTTGGTGGTGAAGTTGCCATACAGTGTTGCATTGGCCCACGTGTCGTTGCCCAGTTCCATGAATTCCCCCATCAGAGTGTCATTGATGGGGGGTGGCCACCGCACACACTTGTTCCGAAGGTTCCCCATGAAGAGCTGAAGGCCAATTAGGGCAAACACGCTCAGGCAGAAGACAGTAAGGATCATGACATCCGATAGCTTCTTCACAGACTGGATCAGTGCCCCAACAATTGTCTTCAGTCCTAGGGGAGTTAATTATGGCCAACCTGATACATCCTTTGTGAATGCTGACTGGACCTGGAAGGTCTACATGGTGCTAGAGAAGATGACGATGTCCACAACTTGGGCCCAGGTTCCATGCTCTGTCCTGTGTTAGCCCCTTGATTTCCCTCCGCCTGTCCCCGCATTTGGCTGGGCATGGTAAATCCTTCTCTGAAAACAGCCCCCCTTGCAGAAATACCTCCCCAGGCCAGACACCATCTGGGCTTTGCAAGT
The DNA here is from genome assembly GCA_013389825.1 of Crypturellus undulatus. Classification (NCBI taxonomy): domain Eukaryota; kingdom Metazoa; phylum Chordata; class Aves; order Tinamiformes; family Tinamidae; genus Crypturellus; species Crypturellus undulatus. The sequence continues at coordinate 214,952 of VWPW01020716.1, forward strand.
CAGACCATCTTGACCTAGCAGCTTCAATTCCTTTTGATTTTACTTTTTTGCTGATCTCTTCAAAATCCATTTTTGGGGGGTCATAATCACCAGGACTCTAGGTCCTTTGCAGTGGCACTCAGAAAAGTTGCCAGGCCCAACAAGAAGAGGCTGAATGCTCCAAGCTCTGGCTGCAGAGAAGCTTCCCTGCTCTGAGACACCCACATGCTTCTCTACAAAGATCAGTCGGGAGCCCAGCTGGCCCCTCCAATCTGGCCTAATTCCTTCTGAGCAAAGGTGACGGAAGTGACAGTTTGCATTAAGATCAGGGATTAAGTTTTCCTCTCACCTCGCACCATACAATGGCAGGGAGGAGGCTGGCAGATCCTCAATGGATCTTTGAAGCGGGGATTTTTATTACCGGTACTGCCTCTAAACGATTGATGAGTAAAGTCAAGACATTCAGACATAAATTTTAAAGTAGCTTTCTCATATGGAGATACTTCTTCAAATACATACAAATACATATAATTTTTGGCCCTGTCATCATGCCAGATTTTTTTTCCCACCCTCCAACTATTTAGGTAAAATTCTGTTCTCCAAGGGCCTGTCTATGTTGGGAAACTGCTTAGGACAGCTGTTCTAAAACAATTTATTTTTATAATAGCTATTTCTGCATAGCCTCTTGGGTGGACGTCAGTCCAGAAATAAGTGTCCAGGGACTAAGAAATGCAATTTTTAGCCTCTTTTATCAAGGGGAAAAACAAAACTTAAAGACTGAAGATTTGGAAGCCAAAGGGACACAAAATGAACCAGAATGTACTTGTCACTGTGAATTATTTCCTGTGGTCTAATTTTGTGTGTCTTTGTTAGTATCTTGTTAACTCAGAAGATCCGACATTAGAATAAATGTGCTTGAGGAGTCTCTAAGACGCCCTAAAAACACCATGTCCAGTTTGTTAGAGGCCTTCCCCAGTTGCAGCTAATTTAAAGGGTGTAAAATCAGCTGAATCTGATTCAAAACCTGAATTATTGATTGGAAAACATATGAATGTTATCAAATGCTTTTTTTTTTTTCTTAGAAGTGTTAAAGGAAAGCAAAAGAAGTGCTTTGACCATGGGAAAAACTGAGATCAAGGAAAGGAAGAACTTGGGAAGGAAGCTTTTTGACTCTTACCTGGAATTACAGTGATAGTTTTCAGGGCGCGGAGGACCCGGAAGGTCCTGAGAGCTGAGATGTTGCCCAGGTCCACGAACTCTGTGATATAGCTGTGGGATGGGAGAGGAGGTGGCATCAGATGGGCAGAACCTCTGCCCATGCACCTGTTGACCCATTTTCCTCCCCAATGTCCCTCTCTGAGACAAGGTGGTGAAGCCAGAGCTTGGCAACCTGGTCTCCTGCCCCATCCCCATGAACTCACGCCATGGAGATGACCATGAAGTCCAGCCAATTCCACGGGTCGCGTAGGAATGTAAAATCGTCGATGCAGAAGCCTCTTGACAGTATCTTAATGAGGGACTCGAAGGTGTATATGCCAGTGAAGGCGTATCTAAAATGGGAACAGTAACTCAAAAAGGACGATGGGATGCTTGTCTGGGTCAGAGGGCCAGCTCAGGACAAACATGCATGCCATGAGGCTGTCAGCCCCTGGCTGTGGCCAGTGACATCAAGGCCATCCTGGGTAGCAAGCCTCCAGCCTCCCAAACCATCGCCATGCACCCAGACCAGTCTGCTCTGCAGCAGTCTCCTGTCACATAGGGTCTTTGGACCCCATTAGATTTGAGGTGGTTCCACAAGTCTTTTCTCCGCAAGAGCGGGTGTCTCCCTGCTCTTTGCAAAGATGGAAAATCTGAGATCACAAGGGCCGCCAGCATCTCCATACAACATCTCTGCTCCGCCCATGAGTGCCTGGATCCCAGTGCTTCTACTTAAGCATTGGTCCTGCATCTCCAGGAGGACCTAAGCTGGGATATTGCCCTGTGGAGAAGGAATGTCATGGAATACAGGGAACTTACTCCACATTCTTGGACCACGCCGGGGGGTTGCTCATCGTCATGAACACACAGTTGGTTAAAATTGTAATCATGATGAACATGCTGAATAATTTAAAACTTGGTCAAGGAGAAAAACCATGGCTATGGCACTGGTTCTGCTTGCTCAAGGGCGTGTGAGGGTGTAAAGCTGAGAACCTGCTCCTATGCTGGCCACCTCCCTTGCTCTAATGCTCAAGTTTGCTCCTCCTGTGGGGGTCTCCTGGCTAGGTCCCCTGCTTACACTCTCCCCTTAGTCCTCCTGCTCCTACAGGAATGCAGGTTCAGGACTTTGCATTCCCTTTCATCTCCTTTACCCATTTCCACTGTGCTGGACCAGCCTCTGTTTTGCACCCTGTGCTCCTTCTTCTCCATCATCCCAGAACACAGCTTCAACCACTCTGCCAAGGACACTTTGCCATAATCATCCTCCTGCCTCCAACCCTCTGCTCCCCAAACCTCTGCTGCTACCTACAGCTCTGTCAGGATCACATCTCACTTATTCTAGTCCCCTTTCTGATCCTGGGAACCTTCCCTGGTTTCCCATCTCTGCTTGCCTTTCACTAAAAGCATCAAATCTGCTCACACTGCTTCCTTTCCCTCTGCCAAAGCTCCCAAAGTCGCTCTGTACCCACCTGGGACAGAATGCCCTGTTCTATAAATGCTTTTCCTTCTTTTCAAGGCTCTGTAGATCTGGGAGAATTTCAACTTTCCTGGGGAGCCTGACCTCATATTTGTCCTCCCTGATCTGTCCAAACTGAAGCTCACCAGGCGCTTTGGGCATCTGCTCCCTGGGAAGGCACAAAAGCACTGGGGAGGATCAGCAGTAGGTCCTGGCCATGTCTGGTGCTGGCCCAGGAGGTTTCCCTCCCATATCATCAGCAAATCCCTATCTCAGTCCTTTCCTAGGCATGCTCACAGTCTACGCATCACGTTTTGACCTGGCAGTGGAGAGACTACTGCTCTCCTCATCAAGGATATGAATGTATAAGCACTTTGATGGCTCCTCTCCGGATGGGGTTGAAGGGTCCCAGCAGGTACAGAGCCGGGGTTGCTGAGAAGCGGAAGATGGACTTGCCTTTATTGAGGACTATAAATGTCTGTGGAGACAAGAAGAGGGAGATTTGTTTGTCCTCCTGCAAAACTCTTGCCAATCATTTAGTGCTAGCCCCTCCATGCACAATTTCAAAAGACCAGGGTCAAGGAAGGAGCAGATGATGCTTTTTCTGATACCCAAGCACCACCATGCAGACAGTTCTGGTTCAGAGAAGCCATCAAAGCAACTCAAGACCATGGCCAAGAGTTAACTCAGCAAGAAGAGCTCAGGTGAGACCCAAGAGTGTGCATGGGGGAAAAGGGGATTTACTCTTCTTTTGGGGACACTTACATCTACCATCAGCTCTGCTCCTTACCTTCTTGTCCTTGTAGAAAGGGTCCAAGTCTTCCAGAGGCGTCCCAATGAGTTCCAAGGGGGGGTCACCATAGATGAGTGGCAGGTTCTTCCCAGCTTCCAGGTCACTGCTGGGCTTGATCTCCTCTTCCTCGGGCATCTCCACATGTTGCCGCTTTATCTTGAGTGCCTCCGCCTCGGCAATGTGCTGCTCGATAGCAGCCAGTGATGCGGGTGTGAAGGGACGGAGGTGCTCAGGGCCCGGGATGTGTGGCAGGCCAGCCATGTTCTCATTCTGCTCTCAGGATGCCTGCACCCAGCCTGCCGGTGAGAGAGAAGCTCAGGTGGCCAGGGGCAAATGCCCACCCTTTTGCACGATATGCTCTTTTGGGGAATTAAAAGCTCAAGACTCAACCCCAGGTGGTGGCAGAAATTCAGCACACTTTTGTCAGTGTTCTATAAGTAAGCAGCTCTGGAAATAGTGCATTTGCAAGTGGCATTGCTTGTCCTCTAGAGCAAGGAATCATGTGCGCTGATGGGGGATCCCATCCACTGCTTCCCTTCCCAGGCCCTCACTCAACCTCTGCTCAGAAAACACTCCTGTATTAGGCTTTTCCCAGGGCATGTCATGAATCCAGTAGCTGGAGTCTGGCACTGGCTGGGAATCTTCATAACAGTAATTTTGTAATCCAGAATTGTCCAACAGAACCAAACTCACCATCTGTGGCACAGATCCAGCTGTACTCCCTTGGGCAACATGCTGCAGCGTATCCTTGGCTGCCCTCTTACGTGCAGGCAATGGGTACTGCTCAATGCAAAAGGCTCTTCAGCAAGGAGGACTTGCCACCCCACCATGACTTTAGAGCCAGAAGCACAAGATGGAAGAAGGTCCTACACCACCCATCATCTTGGTTAAGAGGAAAAAAAAATCTCTTTTGCCTGTAAAGCACACTAAAAGTCCTGATGGTCTATATGTTAATGAACAGGGTATGAAATAGTAAGGGCATTTTGGAAGAGAGCCTACGCAGAGGACAAGCTTTATCTGTATAGACAGGTCCCCTTTTATCTGTGGTACCATGGTGCTTTTTACAGTTTTTCCAGGGTCTTGCACACCACATCCTGTGGGTAAGAGCACCCATTTCCATCCATAAGGAACACAAGTAACTTGGTGATGGTTCTGGTCATGCTCCATGGCATCAGCAGAGAACATGCTGCCAAGAATCAGTGCCAAGGACGGGCAGATATCAGTGATCACAGGGAGATGGGTGTGGGCTGGGTGGAGAATTGACTTGTACCCATGTGACACCAGTGAACTTGCTTGTTTTTAGAGCCTCCCTGGAAAAGAAACCTGCCTTTATCAGGGAGCTGGTAACACTCCTGGAAAACAGCAGCAAATGTACCAGACTTGTAGGAAGCTGAAATTAAACCATCGCCCTAAAGGACTTGATTTTTAATATATCCTTGAGGATCTATTGATATTCAAGTTCCTCTCTTAAAATAACTTGAAAAGTGCTTTTTACTAAGGTAATAGTATAGCTGCAAGACCAAGAGGAGAGGAATTGCTCAGTGATGCTCAATGCATCCTTACGCTCAGTCCTACACTGCAGAGTTGCAGTGATTCCATTTCATAGTTTGCAGAGTTGCCTATGACTGTATTTAATCATCTCTTCCTTTTTTTTTCTGCTTGAAATTCTGCCATTTTATCATGTGTTTTCACTTGTAAACTTAAAGTTAGCCATCATGAACTTTCTGAAGAATACTCTTAGGGGAGATGGGAAGTTTTGCTCAGCTTGGAGATGACAATTCTTAAGCAGCATCAAAATTGAACATTGATCCTGCAAACAGCAACAGCAGTTCAGATGCCTCTATATACTATTGCTTTATGTCTGCTGAGCATATACTCCAAAAGATTCATTAACTCAGTTTCTTCTCTTAACCCTCAACTTCAAACCCCACTATGGTTAAAACCAAGGTGGGGAAACTTTCAGCCAGTGATAATTAATGAAACTGGACACTTACAACCCCTGTGGGAACAGATTCTCAGGGCATAACTAGTATTGACACATGATTCCTATCCCCAAAGATAAAAGCAGCAGCAAAGGGAGGTATTGATTTCAAATAGCACTGAGTAACTGTATTGAAAACCTCCCCACCATGCTCCCTCGCTATCACTCCATTGAATTTCAAAGTGGATTTTCCTCAGACCCTACCATAACCCAAGAGCTTGTGATACCCTCCGTGGCAGGGGCATTGCCCACCACTTAGGGCCTGCTTCTGCTGGATACTGTATGGGCTGAGTCCCATATTTGGTGCAGCCTCTTAGACAGAGACCATCCTTATGGCAGTGCCCAGTCCCTACACTTGCTTCTTTTCACTCTAACCCATCATGGGAAGTTTGATTCCTGGCCCTTTGGGTTCAGAGACTCTATAAGACACGAGAGTTTTTCCTGATTTACACCCATTTCACACTTTACTTAACCAGATCTGCCAGCCCGCTCCCAGCCTTCTCTTCTGCCAATCTTGAATTCAACCTTGAAACTCAAGTTAAAGCCACAAGACCATTGAAGATCCCCTGGGAACATGCTCAGGAAACCCATGGCAGGGATGAACCAACCTCTTCTCCTAGGACCAGGAGGCTTCAAGGAGTCAGAGGAGCTTGCTGGGTTCAACAGTGCCCCAAGCATTGCATCCCTGCAGTTGGGGTTTGCAGGCTGGAAAGGGTGGCATTGCAGCTCCTGTGGTTGTACACGGCTTTCGGGCGTTTTTGGGCTCCCTGGGCAGTGCAGAATCCATGCCTTCTCCACAGGCCTCATGTTGCCCCCAGCACCCACAGCGAGGCCCCATGTCCTGCTTGCTGCAACCAGCCTGCGGTCCCTGGCAGAGCCCTGGAGATGGCCGCAGCTCCAGCTGCCACGGGCTATCACCGGAGGTGTCCGATTTCAGCAGCCCCATGACTCTGCTCATTCCTTGTGCATTGGGAGCGAGTGCGAGAGGGGAGCGTAGGCGAGCGAGGTGGGCCAGCCTTCCTCCCGGTCCTTCTCTTCCACTCACCAGGCTAAATGCACTGTGCTGCGCACCTGGGTCTCCTTGGTGCCAAAAGAACAGTCCTGGGTACTGTGGGGAGAGGAGATGCTAGAAGATTTTCACAGTGTCCAGTCCATCTCAGCTTTCTCCACAACTCCCAGAGAAACTGGCAGAAAAATTAGGGCCTGGAAGTTGTGGCCAGGAGCCTCAGCTTCCCTGCCGTGGAGCCATTAGCAGCTCCAGGATGGCACTTCTGTGGCAAGGAGCACATTCCTCCCAGTTCCTACATTGCAGTGCACAACTGCCCACTCAGTGGCTCATCCAAGCAGCAATTGCAAGTGCCAAAACTTTGCTGTGGGAGCCCAAAACAGGGAGCTATTGGAATAGGGGAAGAGGCTGTTCTCCATTAAGCAACTCCATGGAATATGCTATTTCTAGGGAATAAAATTGTTTACATGAAATGATGTCTGCAAACAAAATTGCCTTTCAACAGCCAACTAAAGCAATCTCTCAGGAACAAATTTCTTCCTCTTCAAGAGCAGAAAAAGCAGAGCTTGGACTAGGTTGGAATCAGCACTTCATTATTTTCCTTTCAAGTCAATCTGGACCCCAAGGCCTCAGCAACTTCAGTGCTCTGGCAGCAGTAGAAATATCCACAAGTGAGCAGCCTTGCACACACACAGTCCGCCACGCTGAGCCACTGCAAAGTGATTCCAGCTGCTTTATTACCCCATGCCTCTTATGACAGAGGGACTCTCAACTTGGAGAGCTCTCAGCTTGTGCAGCAAGGAAGGAAGAAGACACTTTAAGTGTCTCTGCAAAACTCCAATCCCCACCATTCGTGAGCTGTTTTCTCAAATTTTTGGACTTCCAGCTAAGCTGGATAACTCCTCTCTAACATGTGAGGCATACACCTGAGACATTGATTTTGAATAAGCTGCCCATATCCTCTGAATGGCGAGGCCCAGAGGACCATCTCCCCCCTCCCCAGCTCAGCATCACCAAGCACCAGCAGATGACTGAGATCATCTCCTTGCTTAGGGAGGATGTACTGTCTTTGCCTTAGTACAAAATTCACTTTCACTTTTCATCACTATTTTTTTGTTATTCTGGCACCATACAACAGAATCAACCCCTGAACAGAATAGGACTGGGTTAAAAACTACTGAAGATGCTGCGTAACTGGTTCCACCTGAGATTCAAAGGTGACAGAACCTCATTTGGGAGTGCTTGGAAACCTTCCTGCCCAAGCCTGTCACTTCAAGAGCATCATGAGGCAGATCCCACCAAGATCACAGAAGAGGCCAGAAACAAGTTCAAGGGAAGAATAACCAGAATAATCCAACAGCCATCAGCAAGCGCAGGGCAGCTTCAGTGACCGGGAGACAGCAGGGCCAGGCCAGGCAGAACTGCAACTCATATGCAGCACTCATGGCTGTGCTCAGCCCAGGGAAGGAGCTGCACTTCTCCAGGGATTGGCATGGCAAGGAGAAACTCCTGCATCAAATTTAGAGAGCAGACAGCTCCAGCTGGAGCTCTGACCTGGTCGCAGTCCTTGTAGCTGCTGCTCCTCCGCAGCAAGTCAACACTAGGCAGCTGGAGAAGCACCCAGGAGCCCAAGTCATTGAAGAAACCCCAAAGCAGCTGCACTCACAGTCAAAAGCCCACACAGCACCCAAGGAAGAGGGAAAGAACAACAAAAAAAAACCACCTCCCAGCAGACCTGCCCTGCTACACCCACCCTCTCCAAATGTCTTCTCCTTGAGCACTCCTACGGCCCATCATCTCCAAACAAAATAGGACCTCAAGACTAGCTACAAACAAGACCACTTACCCACAAGGTCCCAAGTGCTTCATCCCGCACAGATTTACCTCCAGAAAGACACTGAAGGCTGGGTGGGCTGATGCCATCACAACCAGCTGGGACCACAGGGTTGGGGGATGAGTCACAGCTCAGTTCTTGGGCCTTGATCACATGAATTTCAAACACAGCTAGAAACAGCCTGTGCGAGCAAGCAACTTATGTTCACCAAGTACTTGAGATTGGAGGCCATCAAACCGCGGGGTGCAGGGAACTGTCCTGTCCCAGCCACACTGTGGGTGCCAAAGAAACAGTTTTGCTGGGCTGGGCAGAAATCCTGGCAAACGGCTGCCACGGGAGGTTGAAACAGCCCTACCAAGCTCACGGGGTGCTTGCAATGTGCCTCCATCATCGATCGTGATATTGCATTGCCCATCCCAGCCTTCATATCTGGCTAGGAGGGTAGTATCTGCTCTCACCCACTCTGATGCCATGGCCGTCCTGCAGGTTTTATGGGTTAAAAAAAAAAAAAAGAATTTTCATGGGCTCAGATACTTGCTGCCTTTATTTCCTGATACAGGACAAGCCTGCAGTTCTCTGAGCAACTCATTACATGAAATGTCAGGAGGATAGAAGTTCTCCAAGTACTGCCATGCCCATGCTGGCAGCTGGAGTCCTGGGATTTGAGCACAGTAGGACCGTGGGAAGCAGCGTGTGGATTATGGGGCACGGCGCTCCAGGTGCCTTGCTGAAAATGATCTCCCAAAGTCCCTCTCATGTCCCTGCCTGAGAAAGGAAATATTTGGATCTCAGGGGAATGCATCCAAACCCAGCGCAAGGATGAACCTGAACTCCCTGCCAAGCTGCACCCTGTGCAGTGAGTAAGATGACTCCTCCTTTTCCCTTCAGGCATTATCCTAGTGATGTAACAGCCTGAAAAATTCCCCTGATGTGTGTATTTCCCACCATGTTTTTTCAAAAATTCAGAAAAAAAGAATGGGAAAATTGAAAGAATTCTGATGCAAAATGTTTTCTCCTTATCAGAGAGCAAGAAGAGGAAGAGGCGAGTTTGAAGACTTGCAAATTTGCAAGTGAATTGGGTAGAGCCTGGAGCTGCAGGAACATTTTTAGGATAATATGCGTTTCTATTAGCAATAAGGATAAACAGTTTGATCACGCTAGAAAAAAAATAGCCATTTTATAAACAAGTTTGTGTCCCTTTCTGTAACATGATAATGTGCAATTTGAGAGGGCTGATATCCACCCAGATGTGTGGTGGTCCCCTAATGCTCTGCTGGATCTGGAAAGATATGTAAAGGCTTTAAGCTTTTCTGCAAAAAAAAAAAAAAAAATGCTCTTCTGAGTCTGCTGTATGATGCTGCATTTCTGGCACTACTGTATTTCTGAACTCATCTCATAGCTCGGTGAAGCTGGGGGAGGTGTGTGTTTTCAGGAACAGCACCTGGGACCCCAAAGTGCTTGTGGCTCTTCTTGTCTCACTGGGTAAAATACATTTCCATTGCAGGCAGCTCCTGATGGACCTGCATCTGGCAGGACTGAAACCCCTGCTTAGCCAGGCTTCCCTGGGCCACAAAGGCTGTAAACTGGCGGCACTAGGGCAATTTATTTCCCAGATCCCCGACTCCTTCCCTCCTCCTGCTGCAGAGCTAGCCTGGGCAGGGAGGAAGACCTGGGTGCCCACAGAGGGGACAGTGCTGAGCTCCCGTACCTAACTCGGACTGCGAGCTGCGTGGGGATTCATTTTAAGCAATTTTTGCCTGTATGGAGGCGAATCCGCCAGAACACAGGCACTTCAGCTGCCTTTTTGGCCGTGACCGTGCCAAGGGTACCTTGATGTGCCGGACAGCGGGGGCGACACATGCATACGTTGCAAGCTGTGAAGTCCTCAGATACTCTCCCGGGCCACAGATGGAAATAGGAGGTTGCAACATCCTGCAGCAACTCACGCTAACCCCTTCCTGCCCAGAGCGGGTGAATGTTCCCCTTCCCTGTCCTCAGGGCTGCTCTGGGCACGTTTCCCCATGGAGCTGCTGCTGGGGGCTGGTAGGGCTGAGGGCATGCCAGGCATTTATCCGGGGGGCTTGGGGCAGTAGAGTGGGTGGAGAAGTGTTAATGTGGGGACCCTGCACTGCCCACTGCCCAGTGGCTGCGGTCGGGTGTCACCCAATGCCGCCCGCTCCTCCCTGCCAGGGTCTCTGATGTCAGGTGTTAAACCCAGCTGGGAAGACAACATGGGGGAAGGGAAGGGCCAGCACCAGTGTCCCCAGCAGTCCCCCGTATGTCCCCAGCCCTCCCCTCGAAGGCGTCCCCTGGCCCCCGTCTGAACACCAGGGGTAGTTTGGAGATCTGGCTGCCTCTGAGGGGCCACAGAGGACCCTGTGGCTCCCAGAGGTGTCACCAAATAACTGAGCTGGGAGCACCCTTGGTTGGAGTCCTTGCAGCACCCCTGGGCTGCACAATGCTCTCGCCTGCACACCTAATGAGGCAGAGGTGGGTTATTAGGAGCTAATCCTTCCATGCAGTTGGATGAGGGAGATCTGACATGACAAGTTGGTAGGGGCTATATAAATAATTAAGGGGGAGGTGGCTGGACAGACAGACAGTCACAGAGGCCTGAAATCCCTTCCTGGCTCCTCTGATTCTAAGTCTGGGATGTCCTGGCTCGGTTCTTCTCACCCGGCAGAAGCTTTGACCCTGGGCACCTCCTCCACATTCCGGATAAAGACACCTTGGCCAGCACCCTCAGACCGCCAATGTGATGCTGAATAGCCTATATTTCCGTGACACCGCTTACCTGTGTGGTCACCCCAGCCCTGGGTCCAGCGAGGTTTCTCCGTGCTGAGCAGGAGCAACTCTGCGAGGTCCTTTGCCCTGTGTGACGCTCGAGTGACCCTCTGCTCCACACAGGCCAGAGTGCACAGAGCAGGAAGCGCTCTCCAAATATTAGCCCAGGTGAGCAGCGGTGGGACACTGTGTCCTTTGCCAGCTTCCTATAAATACTCCCTTTTTCCCCGAAAACCCGAAATTACGTCAAGTGTTTTCCTAGAACAGACTAGAGAAGGCAGCTCTGGTAAAGGCAGCGTCTGTGTGTCCATCTCTGTGTACACAGACCTCCTGCTCTTCCTGTCCCAGATCCCAGAGCGTGGGATGTCCTGAGGAGCTGTCTCAGGGGCTTTGTGCAAGCTCTGCCCATCTGCAGTGTCTCTGCAAACTGCTTTCTCCCTCTGCTTTATCCCACTGACACCCTTGCGGCCCCTGGGAGCAAGTGAGGCGGGATGCAGGAGCGGGATGGACGATGGGAGCAATGGAGGGACCAGGGTGGCTGATCCCCTCCTGACAAAGCCAACAAGCACCGCCTGTGGGGCCCAGTGACCCCGAGCCTCGTGTGCTTGCATCACTCACCAGCTGCCTCATGCAGCCCCGTGCGCCCGTGGATACCCCGATGACTGTATGCAACCGATGGGATTCACCACCCGAATCCAATCCTGGCACTGCCTCTTCGTGGCTATTCTGAAAATTTCTGACCCCTCAACCTCCTGTTTGCCACTTTCCAACCTCTCTTGCACCCATGGGTGCACCTGGAGCACCCAGCAGTTGCGGCCGTTCCCCATCGGGCTCCAGAAAGGAGACACTGCGGAGCCTGGCGCAGACCTTTCCTGCAACCTTGGCTTTCCCAGGCTGAGGTTTATATTTAGACCTCCCGGAGGCGAAGCCAGGAGAAAGGCGGATGGTGACTCTTCAGCAGCGCTCACAGCCCCGCCGCTCTGCTCGCCACAGTGGCTCCCCAATGCGTGCCCGGTCACATCCCCCCAGCCTCCCCTCTCATCCTGCCGGCCTGGCTGCGGTCTGAGAGCTGCTGGACAGGGCTGGTCCCCATGTCCTGTGTCTGCACATTGCTCCTGACTTGTTGTGGGGACCTGCTCCCCAGTTTGCACTGTTTTGCAGCATAACCGAAGCCACCAAGAGCGCAGAAGGCCACCTCACCAAATGCCAACTCCCAATGCTGTCCTGGGGCTCTGCTGTCCCCATGTACCCTTTGGCAGGTGACAGAGCTCAGGGCCAGCAGGGCCCTCTGCTTGCACCCTCCTGACACCAGAAAGAGAAACACTGGGACCCTCTATACATGGGGACATGGCTCGGTGGCCTGGCCCAGCCCCGGAGCCAGACGTGTCACTTACTTTTCGGTGCAAAGAGCAAAATCCCAAGGCAAGAGCTTTTCGGGCTGGAATTTCCCTCTCCTTCAGCTCCTTTGGCTCCGCAAGTGGCTGTTGGCAGAGCAGCTGCCGCTGCTGTCAGATGGTCATGAGTGAAACCTGAGGACATGACGGGTCCTTCAGGTAGCCTCGGCCCGTCTCAGCTGTGGCATTCGTCTCCCGCAGCGCCAATCAAGGGGCTGCATGGCTGGGGCCAGGCACAGGCACCTCACAAGGAAGAGGTGCCACAAGATGTGGAGGTGTCTCCTGCTGCGCTTTGGCCCCAAATAGGTTGTGAGATGACGGAGCGAGACCCCCGAGCCTCGCTCTCCTTGCAGACCATTGTTCCCATTCCTGGTTCTCCCAGATCAGCCTCCGTCACCTTCCCAAGGGATCCAGCTCTACTGGGCTGTAGGCACTGCCATCACCCATGTGGGAATGCAGCCCCATGCTCAGAGCAGGATTTTAAGGACAACTTTCCTCAAGATCCTCCCTTCTCCTTTTGCATCTCCTTTTGCTGCTCTGGTGATGCTGGGCCACTTGGAAACACCATTTCCTGGGGAAATGCAGGGAGGACAAGCCAGGCTGAAGGTAGAAGCACCCTTGGTGTGACAGGTGGGATAAGGGTAATGCTCAGCACGGCCCAGATGTCCATCCAGGGGCTCTTTGCTTGCACATGGAGCTGGGGTAGGATGTCCCCAAGCCAGGGACCCTCCATTGGCGCAGAGCCCATCCTGGAGCCGGTGGCTGCAAGGAGGAGTGAGGGAATCACCCTGGGGACCCCTGGGGTGTCTGAGCTGCACTCCCGGCTTGCCAGGAGAACAGAGTCAAATTCCAGGCTCTCTCAGCCCCAGGACAAGCAAGCGTAACTCCAACCTCTGTGCTATTCCCTTCCTCGCTGATGATTAACCCTCTCCTGGCCAAGGCAGTGCAGGGGGACAGTTAAGGGTCCCCCAGGTCTTGCTGGAGCGTTGGGATGTGCACAACTCCCCTTACCTGGCTCTCTGATTGCTCCCGGGGCCCAGGTGGAGTCATTGGGTGCCAGCACCCGGCAACCCTGGGGGAGCCCAGGGGGGTCCCCTCAGCGCCGGCTGAGCCTGTGTCCCAGATGGGCTGCATGGGGACACCACTCTGTCCAGGGCTGGATCCGATGTCAGGGCCAGTGACAACCTTGCAGGGCTGCAGTGCCACCCACAGGCTCCAGACAAAATACTCTCCTCCTTGGGGACTTCCTGAATACAGAGGACAGAAGTGCCCCCCAGCAGGGTGATGTGGACCCTACTTGCACCCTGAGCCCTGCAGTGACAGCACCACATACTTGGGACCCTGACGACTGAAAACATGTGTGACACCTAGTGCCTTTCAAAGCATCATATCCACTGTGGCATTACTGCTAAGTGTCCCTTCTCCTGGTGCAGCTGCTCTCACCACCTGCCTTATACAACAGCCAGGGAGTCCTGCACCACCAGCATCTTCCTTACTAGTGATAGAAAGGGATGTTTATTCCCCTGTGATCATGCTCCTGCTGCAGGCAGGAGCTGTCATAGCCCCAGTGGAGTTTTCCTGTCAAAGGACATAGGATGCTCCTAGCTAGGGGGGTTGCTTAACAGTGTATCTTCCATCCCATATGCAATCAAGCCTGGGGCTCTGTGTTAACCTCTCAGTACCTCTTTCTCCCATGAACAGGGGGGTGTTTCCAGGACCTCCTGGAAAATGGCCAATGGATGGGTTTTTATTTAAGGGAGGACACATAGTGCACAGAGAAATCAAAACATGGGAAGTTTAAGCAGCTCTGCCGAGACTGGATGGCTCAGTTCTCAGGAAAACACATCCCAGCCCAGAGGAGACACTGGAAAGTCTGCAGAAAGGCATTTGAGGGCTCACTTGCTCCTGTCAAAAAACATGGCCAAGGCAGGATCTGCCCATCCACAAAGGATGCTCCTGGGGGAGGAAACAGGGACCCTCAGGAGATTTTGGTACCAGCAGCAATTTTGGCCATCCCTTTCCTCTTGGACTGGTCTTCTCATGATCTGCAGCTGGGACAAGGGAGGATGCGAAATGAGGCCCCAATGTGCTGGTGATCTGGGCATGGACACAAGCATCTCCGGGTCATGGTGATTTATATCCTTCTTGCCTTCCTCCTACTGCTCTCTGATCCATGCTCAAGCTCTACTCACTTCTCCAGGCAAAACAAAAGCAGTGCTTAGGCATCTTCTCTGAGAGAAGCAATTTAAAAATCAAAGGAAGCAGTTGGAGGGGAAGGGGGGTGGGGAAACACATCAGTAAATCTCTGTAGGATTGGGGGCTGCTTCAGCTCCTTCATGAAATGGTAGCTGTGGTTCCTAGCCAGTCCTCAGGCAGAAGACATGGAGTATTCTTAGGGTTGCCAAAAACACTGACCAACCTTTGGGCAGCAGACATAACCATGTAGTAGCAATGAGCGACAAGAACTGCCAGTGTGCAAGACACTACTGATGTCCCCAGGCACAGTTCACATCAGTTGCTGAGACACAGGAATGGGAAATCCCTTTTATTGCATTTCTGGCTGCAGGGCTGTAGCTGCAGAACTGCACTACCATGTCCTTGGCAGGGGATTTCCTACCAGCTGCCCCTTCATGCTGTGAAGTCCTGCGTCGCCAGGTTGAAGACATTGCTTTCCATGGACAACTGCCACTTGCCCCAGTTCCTCTTGAATTCAGCTTGGACCTGGACTGACATCAGAGCAGCTCTGGCATCCACAGACACACCCATGGGTACAGCACTGTCCGGAGCTCCATCACACAACACCCAGGGCTTTTGGGCGTGCAAAAAGCGATCCCAAGGATGACAGTATATGGGGTGCAGGTGCACCTGCAACACCGAGTTTACCTGGCCACAGGCTCCCACCTGTAAATACTGGCAGTGTGCATGCATGTTTGCACGTGTTTGGTGTGCACAGGCGTTTGCACACATGCATGGCAACATGCACACACTGCCCATTTGTATGCATACTCACATGCTAGCACCTGTGTGGTAGCTTGTGGGTAGAGGCTGTGCTTGCTATAGGGGATTACTCACCTCCCCATTGAGGAAACAGTAGAGCAAAGCCACCAGGAAGCCCTGAAATGCACGGAAAGGACAAGTGTCACCCAAGGAAAGGGGCTGGAGCTCCATGCAGATGTCCAGCACATGGCATCCTCCCAGAGAAGAGCTGCCTCTAGAGTCTGTCTGGCCTGGAATCATCTTACGGAACGTCTTATGCCTGCTTGTCAACCCCATGTGCAGTAGAAGGATCAGTGTCATCTATTTGCTGATCCTTATGGTCCTAGTGACCAAGGCCTGCCTGGGACGCAGCCTTCTGAAGGAACATGGATGCACAGCACTGTGATGCACGCCAGGGGGAATGGAGAGCTAAGGGGGTCCTGCTGTGATCTCAGAAGAAGATGGGAGAGGTAGGTTAGGATTTAATGGATATGTGGAGATTTTGCAGGCCATATGGCAAAGTCAAGGTCTGCATCCCTGCACAGGGAGCTAAGTCCCAGGTTCAGGACAGCACAGTGAAGAAGTTGCCAAAGTGCAACTACGGAGAAAGAGCTCTGGACTACCTCCAGCAGAGGGTTTGAAGGAGAAGCCCAAGGAAACAGGCTCTGCTCCTGTCTTCCACCATGAGCACCTGGTAGGAGCCAAGGATCAGCTTGAAGTACAGCCAGGCATCCACACCAATGTGTTCAGGGAAGAGCGTGAACACAACGTAGTGTACCCCAAAGAGAGGGATGAGGAGCAGCGTGAACTTGGTGAGCCTCCTGGAGAGCATCACAGCATGAGCAGGGGCCTAGGTGCAGGTGGTCATCTGTACCCTGATGAAACACTCACTGCAAGGGCACCCTGCAGCAAGGTCTTAGAGAAGAAAAGCATGAGACAACCCTCAGGGAAGACGCATTTTGCATAGAAATACCCTTCCCGAAGATAGAGATGTCAACCTAGAGAGGGTTTCTATCAAAGGCAAGTCTCAAATTCCTTTGTCAGGTCTCCCTTATATCCCCTCAAATCTCCCACAAATCCAGTTGTCAAGGGACCGCCCAGCCCTCCAAGAGCTCTCCCTTACTTGTACTGCTGCTTGTAGTTTTGACTGATGTCTGGAGAGCAGATCTTCTGTGCTAGCATCCTGATGACACTGAGGAAGATGAGCAAGTTTACCTGGCATGGGAAGCCTTGTCTCAGACTCTGCAGGAAACCCCCGGCTGGGTCTTCACATTCACATGGGACTATAAGGATGCTCTGGGAGATACAAATATGGCCAGCAGGATGGGAGCCTTAATCACCCACCAGTACAGGCTTGTGTAGTCATTCCAACACCTATGGGAGGGGGAACCAGCAGGAATCTGCTGCCTGCTCACACCTTCAGCCCAGGTCTGATCCCTCCAGTCACCTCAGCCTGCTACCCCATTTGCATAGTGCCTCTCAACAACCTGTCACCATAGCACAAATCTTTGGGCACCACCAGAAAATAGAAACAGTGTTAAAATAAAGATTTGCTCTGGTTCTTCCCACGGGGTTTTCCATACCAGAGGTTTGTCCCTTGGTGTCCATGGCCAAGCTGGCCTGGAGCAAGAAGAGGGTGGCATCTCTTACCCATGGTTGTCATACTGCAGCCTGATGATGACCCACACACGCACTGTCAGCATAGGGACACCTGCAAGGACAGGAGCAGGGTGAGCTGGGAAGTCACTCTGGGGCTGTGGGGAAGCTGCTGTGGCTCCCTTCCATCTCCTGCCCTTTCTACCTGTGCCTGATATCAGCCTGGGGTTCTGGAGGTGACAGGAAGGTGCAGTCTTACTTCTCCAGCTTTCAGAAGGGGACGATGTCCACTGATGGCAATGAGCCTGTGTCACCCCAGGCATCCCCACTGCTGTCCTTCCTGCCCCCGGGCTCCCTTGAAGAGTGTTTGCAGCCCCAGGTGGATGAAGCCAGGGAAGTGGGACAGATTTTTCTCCATCCTATCCTGACCACATCAGGGTGGATCAACAGAAGATCCTCCAGAGTCTCTTTCATTATCAGCTTGTTCTTGTTAGCAAGTATTTTTCCCCTTTCAGCAACTTTCCAGGGACTTCCATCTTGGGCCTCTGCCGTATCTACATGGCCTCCTCCATCACTCAAACCTCCCTGGTTCAATAGCTCTTTTCTATAGCAATATGAGACTCAAATGTCAGTATGGAAATACTGGGAGGAACAGAGCAGGTCTGCTGCATCGTCCCTGCCTAAAACACAGGCTGACATTTCAAATCAATCTAGTAAATGGTTCTTCTTTTCAAGCACTTCTCAGCCTCTGCCTCCCAAGAGCTGAAGGATTAGGATAGACCACATAGTGTCCCCATTAGGCACTAGGCAACAAGGACAGCATGACAAGGCAACATGCCAAGGGTGACTATCGGGGCCATCTTCTCTGTGGCCCACCGGCCAGGTGAGTCTCAGAGTAACAAGTCCTCAATCATAGCAGAGGACAAGGAGGATGCATTAACCTTGCTAGAGGTGTTGATGCACCGCACTCACCCCAGCCGATGAGGATGTACCACCAGATGTACGTCTTGTCAGAGGTGAAGGTGAGCAGCAGCAGGGTTTGCAGGTACATTCCCTCCACCAGCAGCCGGTAGAAATTGGCCAGGATAGAGTAGTGGAAGAAGGCGATGGCTGCTTTGCAGCTCACCTAGTGAGGACAGGGAAGGAAAAGGCTCAGTGGTGCCGATAAGCAGGTTGACCTGGTCCTAGACAATATCCCTGTTCCTGCTCTTCCTTTGGGTGCCACAGTTGCCTTCCCGCCTCAGTCCCCTTGGCCAAGCAGCTTACAGTTAACATTGTGCAGTGGTCGATGGACTCATCTGAGAAGAGGATAGAATCTTTGATGAACATGGTAGTCCCACTCAGTATGAAGGAGGTGAAGAAGTGGATGTGAATGGAGTTCCTGGCACAATGTAGCTTCCTAGGGTAAGGAAGAGACATACTGTGTCCAGTGAGAAGAAAAATCAGATAGTCAGGGAAGCATTTTCGTTGCCAGTTATGCAGACCCTGAGCACTGGTTTGCATCAAGGATGTCCATAAATGCTCCCACTGCTGCTAGGACACATCCGGACCAACACTTCCGAGTGTCAGGCTTGACCAGGACATCTAAGCAAATCTGTCCGGGCAGATGGCTTTACCCAAGTAACACTGCAATTCATGTAAAAGTGAGGAGGGAGGAAGCAGGTCCAGGCTCTGACTCCCAGGCCCCTCCTACCCCTGGCACAGCAGCTGAGAACCTCTTCCCTTGCTTGCACCCCAGCTTGGTGAGCTGTGCCTTGGTGATAGTGGGGCACAAAGCCTTACAGAAGGTTTTGCTGCTGTGAACTCTACAAAGGAAGAAATTTTGCCATGGTAGAGGCTGCTTGCATAGGACTAGGTGTGCTGGGGAACATGCCAGCAGCCATCTCCAAAGAGCAACCTCTGGCAGCACACTGAGATCTGCCAAAACAAGAGCTGAGAGGGAAAGCTGAGAATTCAGTCAGTCCGAAGGACCACGGTGCACTTTTATCCATGTCATGCTTCAGCACAGATGAGCTCATGGAGCCGTCAGTGCCAAACTCTACCTGAAGCATGAGAAGATACCAATAGCCAGGAACAGGGCTGCCAGGGATGTGGAGTAGCCACAGGTATAAAGTGCCTTCATGGTGACAAAGTAGCCTTGGAAAAGAAATCACTAGCCAAGTGTGGGAGCAGGGCAGTCTGGGCATACTGGAGCTCTTGTAGGTGCTGTGCACTTGTGTGACCACCCAACCTAGCTCTGATCCCACAGAGAAACCCATAAACAATGACAAGAACAGGGAGATATCCTGGTCAACCTCCCCATATTGCATTGCGTGGCAGCACAGGTTCTCCTCCAGGGCAGGGTGATGCCAGCTGCCTCTGGGTACATCGGGGCCCTTCGCTTGCCTTGGTCTCTGTATCATTACTGCTGCTGTGGACCTCCAGCTCACAGGCATTGTGGTAGGGAGGGCTGGGAAAGCTCCACCCCGACTCTGTGCAGTTCCTTCGGATCAGAGCTGCAGCAGCAAGAATGGACCTCAGAAGAGCTACAAGGATCAACCTGGGGACTTTCTTAGGGTGTCAGTGTCCCACCTTTCTGCTTTCACCCATCCCCTGCCCCAAGTGCATTAGGCACTGAGCTATAGGACAGAGTGGTTGTCACAGGACTGTCCCATGGAGCTGGCACAAAGCTCCTGGGCAAGGATATGGGTGCAAGGATATGGACTTCTTGAAAACATGGCGGATGTCAGGGCAGGCAACAGCTTGGGACTGTCCAACAGGTACAGCTGACCAGCAGCTCACTCCATCCCACTCTGTCAGGCAGCCTGGGGATAGTCAGATGAACAAGCCAGTGCTGCTGGGAACATGCACATTACTAGTACTACTACATGTAGCCCTGGCTGGGACACATCCACAGCAGTGATTCCTAGTGGGAAATGGGGAGAAACTCCTCCGGGTGGGGGAATGAGGAGAAGAAAACACTTGCAGCTCCATGGCACAAGGGAGAGCATGAAGCAGGGATGCTGGTGGCTGCCCAGTCTGGACGTGCTGTAACGGGAGAGCAGGGGACCATAAAGTCGTCATTTGATCTACAGGGCCATGCCGTATCATGTTAGGAATTAGGAGCATCCTGGCTGAGAATCGCATCCTTGGATCTCAACTCTCCTTTTAGCCCCATGGTAAGTGGGGCTAATTTCTGTGGCTACATCAGACCCAAAGCTGCTGCAGAGACGCCCTGAGTTACCTCGATGCAGGAAGTACTGGGTTACAAGAGTTGAGGTTGGAAGCAACCACTGCAATCGCCTAGTCCCCTGCTCAAGCACCTGGAACCCATTGCCCAGGATCATGTCCAGAGAGCTTTGGAGCATCTCCAAGGATGAAGGCTCCGCAGCCTCTCCTGCTGTACAAAGATCAACCCTTCTCAAAGCACTAACAAAAATAACCCTAGGACATCTGAGCTACCCAGGCAGGATGAGAGAGAGGAAAATGGAGAGAATACAGAAAAAAATGCAGGCATCTTAGCTGAAGAGCAGAAATCAAAAGCTGTTGCTTGCTGAACTGCGAGCAGAACTGAGCAGGAATCTGCCCTGCAGGGACCAAGTAGCCACAGGAGCTCCATGATGCCAGACAGGATATCTCTTCATCCCTCAGGAAGAAAAAAAAGGAAAAAATACTGCAACACTTGCAGGAGAGCAATTAGTTTAAGTACATTTTGCTTCTCTACTTAGCACCAAGCTGTGTTTAAATAACTCTCCCATTGTCTTGGAAATGAGCACAGCAAAGCAGGTATGAGGCCTTGAAGAATTAGCAGTCCAACACACTGGGATGAGACACAGACATCACACTCACAGGACAGCTCTTCACTGCAAATGGACATCATTAACCTTGTAGATACATGTTATTAACCTGGAGTCACATTTATTCTCACTCAGGGAATGGGGAAATCAGACAAATCTAATCAGTTTTCTCTGGTTTCAGCCAAGATGACTGGGGGTACCTTGGCCAGAGTCAGAGGGTTTTGCAATGTTATTATAAAGCCAAGGTACGTCTTAACTTCTGCTTTGGAGAATTGGCATGATGAATACAACTACTGACTGGGACAACTGCTGAGGACAGTTCATTTCTTAGGGATTGATAAAAAACATCTGGATGTGCCCTAGAAGTAGCAGAGCAGGTAGATTCCCAGGCAACCAAGGATAGGGAGGAAAGGTTTAAGTCCCATTCTCCGCTCTTACCATCTATGTGCAGCTGTGGGGGTCTAAAAAACCATATTTCTTGGAACTGTGCAGGAACAGGGATAAATGGAATAACCCTTTTGAAGACCACAGAGAAGACGGAGGAGACTTCAGGTGGGACAGAGCTCAAAACGCAAGCAACGAAATCACTGCAAATCGTTGCAGATCTGCTAGGTAGGCAGGAGAGCACTGGTGGACAGGAGCTGGAGCTTCAGCATCCCTGCAGTTTTTCTTGGGCTGGCCACATCCTTGTGTGGTCCCATGTCCTCAGGCTCCTGGACTGCACTGATGCTGCAGTAAGCCAAAGCAAATAACGCCAGTTTAGCCCAAGATATTTTGTCTGAATTGATCTAAAGCAACCCATTAAGTTTGAATGCTTCTGGTGGAAGTCTGAAATTTTCACAAGAGCTACATTTTTCTTGCAATGTTTTTCTTGACACAACAGGAAGTTTTCCTTTTCCCTCGCTATAAAGTGAAGTTTGATGTGAAGTTCCTGCTCAGCATTTATACCCCCTATTTTTTGCTGTTCTAGCTAGTATGTGGAGACCTCAAACTGATCGATCAGGCAAGTCTCACTGATGGGTTTGCCAGGAGTGTAAATTATTTCTTCCCAATGGTTTTGGGGCAGCAAACCCTGCCTTTTCTGAGAGTTTTTCGGGTACAGGAGTAGATTTTAAATTGAAAACACTACAAAAGTGACAGCAAACACAACATCTAGGCAGATTCATGATCCTTCTAAGGGTTTCTAACATGATGTTGGAGCCCAAGGTCTCTGTGCTGTTTGCTCCAACTGTATTGCCACCAACTCTTGGCTTGTCCACAGAGATGGTGGGCATGCATGAGATGAGATCTTGGCCTCCCCATCACCATCACTCTCCCGCAGTGGCAAGCAAGGGGAAAGGGGCACAGCCAGTCCAGCTGGGCAGTAGAGAGAGACCTCAAGCATGCTTGAAATCAAGCAGAAACCTGGGATTAAATACTGTTTTTAATTATACATTCATCCTTTCCCCCTGCTGACATTGTATGGGCTGCAAAATGAACCCTTTCCAATCTGTTTGGCTTCTCTCTGCTAAGCTGGTTATGCTACATCTTTGCGAAGTTCCTTAACCAATTATGTACTTTCATATGCATTTACAGAGATCCCTCTTTTTTACATTTGCATTATATGAAGCACATTGAGTGAAACTTGTCTTATTTACTAGGTGGTAATTTTTACTCAGATTTTGAGCCAAGCTCCATTTAGATGGAGAGGGAAATGCAATTAAAAACTGTAAAAAAGCAGCACCTTGAAACTGTTTTGCAATGTTTAAAAGTGTCACAGGCATAAAATTAAGTTGCTCAAAACACAGCTTGCGTTAAAATCAACTGAATTAGGAAGCTAAGAAAGTATTAAGCATGGTCCTGCATGGCTTGAAGTGCTCATGTGCAGAGCTCAGTGTACAGCAGTAGGTTATGAGTGTGAATCACATGTGTGCCATGTCCTGGGGCACACTTGGACAGGTGGGACAAATGGACTACCCCCATATTGGCTCTGCTCTGGGTTGGTTTGATCAAGGGGAGCTGTGATAGAGCTCTGGGACTAGTCTCCATGCCCATTTGCACCTCTCACCCCACCCAGCTCCTCCTGCTGCAATCTCATCCTTCCTCTCCTCTACAGGCATACCTTGAACCTGCACCTTTTCTTTCCCTGGAAATACCCACTTTTCCCTCATCAGTCCATTTAAAGGGCATACTGCAACCTAACAAGGATTTTTCCTGTTGACTCCATTAGCAAACTCTCCCCATTCCCTAGCTGGGCCTCTGTACATGCCCTGCGCCTGGCAGTTCTCACCTTGCAGCCCATGGCGCTCCAGCAAAGCTGAGTTCTGGCTCTCGCTCCTGATAAGCTGCAGACATTTGAACTCTTGCTAGTGTAAATAGAAAACAACAGCGCAGTCGGGATGTGTGGCTCGCACCTGGGGGAGGGAAGGGACAGACAGCAGAACATAGGACACTAAAAGGACTGACCATTCGAGATATTCACCATATCTGCTGCAGCCTGCCCCGGGAGAGCCCATCTCCGCATTTGCTCTGACATTTCCCTTGGCATTATACTGCTCACCTTTTAAATGCCATAGAGAATGAGGACAATTATTTCCAGTTCCCTCCAAAAGCATGTAACGCTCAAGGGCACTGTTCTGCCAAAACGCAAATGCCATATGGAGGAGCTTCCAAGGTGCAAGGGCCTGACCCCATTAGCAGGGAAAACTGGAGCACATTCAAAGCCAGAGAGAGGAAACCAGGTAGTTAGTGAAAAAAATTAAAAACAACACTGATTTGGTCATGTCTAATCTTTCGTCTGCTGGGGCAGTTCTGCTCATATTTGTCACCCAGGATGAGTGATGCTCCTGGCTCCCATCTGAACCCATTCGTGAGTGGCCAGCACTGTTCTGTGCATCAGTTTCCCCATGCGAAGGTTAATTTGACCACTCATTACAAAGCCCACAAGACCCGAATCAACACCACCAGTGTCTGCTGCAGCCCCTTGCCCCAATACAGCAGATGGCACTCCCTAGCCCATGCTAGGGGAGGGTACAGCCACTGCTAATTGTGGACTAATTAACAAGGCACACCGTTCTCTCTACAGGGAGCAGCAGGTGCTCAGTTGTGCATGAGGCAGGGGCATCCATGAAGCACCCGATGGGGACACCCAGCCTCATTGCAGCACCAGAGTATGCCAGGGGATGCAGGGGGCTCCAGTCTGAATTATGGTACTGCTGGGGCTGATGTTCCACAACCATGGAGGAGCTGTGGGATGGGGGGTTGCCTATGAGCCCCTGGGGAGCTGTGAAGAAATCCATCTTCAACCTCAAATGAAGCATTTTACATGTCTTTTCCCACTTTCCAGTGCTCTGCTCCCCTGGGGGTGTCAGCACGAAACCCTTCCCCACTTCGTGCTGCCCCATGCCAGGGTCCCAGAGACACTCACCCAAGGCACCAGGAGCAGAAGCAGCAGGAGCAGCAGTTTGCAGGCATCAGAGGTCTGCCATGAGGGTGCCATGGCACCCAGCATAGCAGGGACAGTCCAGCTCCTCCTCCATGGCTCTGTGCGCAGGGAGGCACAGCAGGACCCCAGCCTTGGGGTAGCTCCCCCTGCTCCGTCTCTCCTCAAGTCTGAATGTCACAGCTTGGAGCTGGTAGCACCGCAGGCTCCACCCTCCACCTCCCTTCCCCATCACGCCGGGGGCTGGATATGCCCAGCAGCCCAGCCTGGTGCTGCCCAGACCCCGCGAGGACCCTGGCATCCCCTTATCCACTCCCACTTGCGGCCTCTCACGGGCTCCATGGGCTAAGATACCCAAAGGCTGCAGTAGCAGAGAGACCCCAAATACTTGTGAGAGCACATGCCCAGGCAGGGAGCCCTCAGGACCAGCTATTGTGGTTCTCAGGGGACTCATCTGGTGTCTTTTCTGCATATGTCTCAACTTCCATGCTATAAAGCACCTTTAGGAATTTCAGTCCACATCACACAATTTTAATAAAAATAACAAGAAATAATAATTAAAAGCAAGGATTGCAGGGAAAGTAGCCATGATGTTCCCTCTGGGTTAAGGACCTCACCTTGGAGCCACAGAGCACACAACTCCCTATTCATCAGGGCCACTGCAGGCAGCAGCAAGAGCAGGGCCTGAAAAGCACCCAAGGGCCCCTGCAAAAAGGCAAAGAAGGCTGATCCGCACTTATATATGGTGTGGGAGGAGGGGAAACCATCAGGGAATGGTGCTTACAGCTGATGTGGAAGCAGAGGGTCGAGTACATGCTGCAATGTGCAAGAGCCGCACAGGCAAATTCACCTGTGAAGATGCTCCAAGTGCTCCAGGAAGTGCCAGGTACAGAGTACTTATGTATGTAGTTATGTACAAGGTACTTATGTAAACACAACAACAGAGTATGGATCGATGATCGTGGTGACTCCATGGCCACGGTGGCCCAGCGACCTCCAGCGACCAAGGTCTCCCTTAGAGGCTGGTTTCTTTGGCGCCATCTGGTGGCAAACACACGGCATGGCAGTGTCCCAAACTGGTGGGAAATGGCCCAATTTTGACCCTGTCCCCACAATGCAAAAGGCCAGAAGTGGTTTACTGGGCTTGCAAGATGCCAGAAGAGCATTGATGATGGCTGGGCCGCATCCTGTATCCAGCAGCCTTCCTGCAAACCGTGTGGCATGGGGACCCCCACACAATGTCGAAGAATTTCTGGCCCCCACGCTGCCCTTTCACCCGTGAGGATGACCTGGGACAGCTGACAGTTTGACCGCCCATTCTGGATCTAGATCCTGGGTGAATCACTGCTGGCTCATGGTTTTACACATACAAAGGCACAAATGCTCCTGATTGAGGAGGCTTGTAGTGTTTCACCATGATGTGCTGGTCTAATGCATAAATGGAAAACGTGACCTTATTTTCTGTTTGAGCACAGTCCTCCCTTTGTGAGCCTCTTGGCAGAGACAGTTTTTCCTTCCAGTACAAAATAAACGTTAGTTTTGAGGGCCCAGACCCTGCATGGCGTGGGCTCTCAGGCAGCTGCACGGGGACAGCAGCAGCAGCAACCATGCTATTGCCCAGCACCATGCCATGCTGAGCGGCTGCCATGGGTCTCCAACATAGATCATATTGGACCACTTATTAGTACTGAGTGATCAGCAAAATGGGAGGAATCCAGCAGAAAAGCACAGGTCCTGGTTAAGGTGACCTATGGGCACCATGACAGCAGATCACAGGTGGCTCAGGACTGTCCCCATCCATGTTGAGTGGCACCTGGCCCATTGTGACTGTAGCACGTTACATCTTACATCCTTCAACAGGACATCCCATGGGGTGCAAGGGCATTTTTGGCTCCATGTAGGGAGACCAGGAACCTGTGGCATGATGTCCAGGACACTCTGCCCACTGGCAGAGTCCACTGCATTGGGTCTGACATCTGGTTATCCCAGGCTCTTGCTCCCAGTCACTCTGCCAATATCATGAACAGGGCAGGATGTCCACGGTATCACCTTGCAGAGGTGCCAAGGCAGGAACAGGGAATGACCTGCTGGTTGATTCACAGACAGTGATGAGAAACATCCCTGAAACTCTGGATTTGGTTGCCACAAGGGTTTGACATCTGCCAAAAGTTATTCTGTGTTCCCAGTAACTAAAATGTCTAACAAGCTCACATCGCCAGTGAGTGCACGTTTGCATCCCTGCAGGATGTGGAAAAGTTCCCTCCAGATGCAAAAATAGGATCCATAGGCACTAACCAGCCCAGCCCTGGCTATACTGGGAGGAGGACACCGGGGCTGGACTTATGTTATGAAATCCAGCTTGAGGAGGCTCTTTCCCTTGGCCAGCCCTCTGGGGAGGGTTTGTTTAGGCGCAGCAGCTATAGCAACACGCCTGGCTCCCATCTGCAGCCTCCTCCATCCCTGATTGCTGATTGCCTGCCCAAGCCATGGACGTGGGCGAACCAGGGGACCCTGATGGGACCTGGACAGATATCCCAGAAGGGACCTACATTGCCCCCCATGTGGTAAGCCCTGGAGATGCACCATATCTCCTGGATTTACGAGATAGACTGGGTTCACAAGGGTCGAGGGTGGACCACGTACAGAAAAAATGGACCTGGACTGGCAGGACAGGGCGGAAGGAGGGTGGGTGAGAACCCTCCTTCATCTCAGCCCTGATCTGGCCCATGTCTTCGTGGGGCTCTGCAGGTTCCCCAGCAGCCACTGATGATCCTCCAGCAGCTTCCTGGGACTGTCGGTAACCTGACCCAACCTGTCAGACCCCAGCGTGTCCGGGGAGGTGCGTGACAGCAGATGCGGTGGCATTCCCACTCTGGCACCTCTTCGGTGTTGGCCTCTTCTTCTTCTTTTTTTTTTTTTTTCCCAACCTTATTAGAGGAGTTAAGTAATACTGTTACAAAAAACAAGTTTTGCCTCCAAGCTGTTTTGCAATGTCAAAACATGGCAATTGGAGTGTTTGAAAGGGCCCCACTGCTCTGCTCTCTGCCCATGAGCAAACCCATCATGTGCCATTGGGCAGAAGATGATTAATGTCCCCATGGGCCCCCTACACGAAGAGATGCAAGACAAGGGCTGGGAGACCTCACTACTCACCATCTCTTGCCTGTATCTTGTGTGTTGACATGGGTGCATGGGCCACAGGCTCTTGGCAGGGACAGCTGCTCTGTGTTTTGATGACTTTTTTTTTTTTTTGCCTTATAAGAGACTTATTTTTGGTGATTCTGCTAAAAATGAAATTTGGGCTAACTCTGGGCACACCAGGCTGTTCCTGGGAGGCAGTTTGGTCTGTTCTTTGAAGTCCACCTGTCTTCAGCCTCTGAAACCCCATTTCATGAAGGTGTGAGGCTTTCCTCACATTTACCATTGGAGACCAGGGAGATGCAGGCTCTCTGGGTATTCCAGATGTGAGTGGAGGAGACACATTCCCACCCCAGAGTCCCTGTGACATGGCAAGCAGAAGCAAAGAAGGATTCTCTCCAATGATTTCTCCCAATCTCATCCAATCCAGCATCCAAAAAGCTGGCCTAAGAGGGAACAAAGGAGTACAGGGAAAAGCCAGGAGCTCTTGGGGGTCCCTGGAAGAGACCATGGGGTGAAGCCCAGGTGAATCCAATGATCATGTGCTCTTGCTGGGTGCTGTGGGACCTGTAGCAAAACTTTGCTGTCCTAAAGATGAGAGCAGCTGGTGATGGGCTCAAAAGGCTCCAACCTGGGGGCAGATGAAGCAGTTCTGCTGCCCTTTGGAGAAGGGGAGATACTGGCACGTGATGTGCCTGCAAGACCCCTGCACAGCACCTCAGAGGCGTACAGAAGGGGCTAGCTCCTCACAGCAATGGCCTGTGGGGACGGATGGGATCTATTAAGAAGCCAGAGCCGGGCATGTTTCCTCCTCCTGGATCAATGCCTGTCTCCAGTCCTGTTCCCTCCTCACTGTTTGGTCTCTGATCTGAAGCCACTTTCCAGGATGTCTGTCATGCTCTTTGCTGGAGGGACGGGTTTCCTCATGGGTATTCTAGGAGCTGGATGAGCTGAGCAATCATGATGGGATGCAGCCACTGCATGAAGGGCACAGGGATGCTGAGACCTCCCTTTCCAGGGGTCTGGCTAACAGACACTCGTGGATCTCATGCACAAGCACGATAGTGTGCTGCAGAGGACCTTGGAGAAAGTTCCTCCAGCAATTCACAGACACTTGGAGAGGAGATTTCAGCCATCAGCAGAGCTCTCCCAGCTGGGGCTGGACCCACTGTGCTCTCGGAGTGCTGCACCTTGTCCTGGAATTGCTGCTGACTTCTGCTCCATGCTCCCTCCTAGTGCCAGCCCACAGACACCAGCACCCGCCTGGAGCTAATCAGGAGATCTGCCAAGTCGCTGGGAGGTGCCAGAGCAATTCTCTGAATGGGCGGAGAGTTTAATACCTGCAGCACTACTAATCACCTTTTGTAACCAGCCTCCAGCAAGACAGACCAGATGTTCGGTCTCACTTAAAAAAAAAAAAAAAAAAAGAAATATATGTATTTTAATGCATTATATAGGCAAAATCATCTTAAAATGTCATCTGAGCCATCTGGGAGGTTCTGGCTCAGCTCCCGCTATGTAGGCACAGGGACAAGGCTCTGCAGCTCTATCACAGCATCAAGGGGACTTCTTCCCAGCTGTCCTTCACCAAGCTGCATTTCTTGTGTGCTTGCCCTGCTTTCCCCTCTCTCTGACACAGGGCCCCTTGCTCTCCGACAGATTTAATTGAACTGCTGATGATTCAGAACTCCCAAGTGCACCAAGTGTTGATGAACAGCCTGGTAGTGTCAGCACTGACGTCCTTTGGGTTGGGGCCATCTCCATCCTCTGCCCAGGTAAGAGGGTCAGGGGGGCTGGATAATACTGGAGACATGAGGTGGACGTGCCTTCTCCACCAAGGGTCTCCAGGGACTATGTCCTTAGTGGTGATTTTGCTACACCTAAAGCAGGCTGTCTTGGCTTGGCAGGGTGGCCATGCCCTTATGGCATGGCTTTGCTTCAGGGACTCTGTCTTTGGATTACTCTCCTCTACATCCACCCTTAGTCCAGTTCGTGTCCTTGCAGCCGTGCTCAGAACAGCATTGCTGAATTGTCTCAATCTAAAAACTTCCCAAAATAGCCCCATAGCACCAGGGAGAACAAATGGGAGCAGAAGTAGAGATCTCCTCTGTAAGGCTGTACTCTTCCCTGGGAGAACAGGGAATGCTGTCTCCCCACAAGCTGTGCTTCCACACGGATGCTGGTACCCCAGGATGCTCCTGACATCCTAACATCCCTCCTGTTCGGAGCTGGCTCAGCTCTGCCTACAGCCTGGGTGTTCTCCAGCTGTAAGACTTTGTGTGGGATAGAACCCACTCAGCCAGGCCCTGGGAGAGCATCTCAGCCAAGCAAGGCTTGTGTGTGCTTGAGCAAAACTCTGCTTTCTGTCTCCCTGCAGATGACTGTGGTGCTCTGGCACACTGATGGGGAAGAGGAAGCCATGGTGTTCCACCATCACTATGTCCCCTACCTCAGTTCTGGTGCCCTCATGGCCTTGCCAGTCCCAGCACCAGCACAGGCCCAGGGGCCAGCTGCTGTACGCTACCTGGGCCCTTCAGCAGCCAACAATGGGGAGGTGTGAGTAATGTTGTGCCATGTGCCACGGGGCTCCATGTTTGTCTGTAAAGGTCCTAATGCAAGGGAACTCCAGCCCAGGCTGGGAGCAATGCTGGGCCAGGACTCATGCTTGTCCTTGATCCTCTCCAGCAGTGTGGTGCCTCCCCCCCCACCCCCCAGCGCTACAGGGACCGTGGGAGCCAATGTCCCACCAGCCTCAGGTAAGGACACATCAACACCATGAGGAGCTCTCTCCCCACTCCATGCATAATGCAGCCCTCAACGTGTCCTCCAGATCCTAGCTGCAGTCAGAGCCTTCCCTGCTCCCTCCCTCGACTGGTTCCTAGGCGGCTCTTGTGCAGCCCTTGCTGCTGGTGATGCTGGGACAGGACTGCTCCAGGTGCCTCTTTCTCTTTGCAGAGTATTATGACTTGGAGGAGGGAAGGCTGTGAGCTCTGTGCCTACAGAAAGGGTTTCGCCTGCATATCCCAGCCCCTGAACCCAGAAGATCCCGCCAGAGCAAAGACAGGTCCTTCAGGCACTGCCCCATCACACCCACCCGCCTCAGGGTGATGCATGTGTCCACCAAAATGCACCAGCCTCAGCTGTCTGGAGCCTCTTGCTGAACCTGGGTGACCGCACAAGGCGAGAACGGGCCAGGCATTGGCTCCATGTCCAGCATCCTTGCTGCAGCTCTGCAGTGGAGAACAGCCAGCCCATCCCCATCAGGACAGCAACGACATCCCGTTCCTGGCTCAACAATGTGTCTTTACTGTGGCCAGGCCATGAGGACTCTGTATGATAGGCTCAGTGTGGGCTGTGCTGTGACCCCTTTGGGGATGTGGACACCAACCCAGGTGGCCTTGGTCTCTATTAGTTCCTTAGGATTTTAATGCAACACATTAACTGCAATTCATTTACTTTGTGAAGGAAGCTCCTTGCTGTCACTAATTAAACATCTGTAATTATCCAGGCTGTTGACTTTGTGCCTGGGTGCAGAGCTCTCTCCAAGCCCACTGCAGGGGCTGAAGCAGGACTGTGAGCCCCTCAAGCCTGGGCAGAATCTGTGCCCGATGCGGATGCTGGAGCAACATGGACACTGAGATCATGGAGCTGCCAGTGTCCCTCTGTGTTCTATGGCAATGGTGGAGAGTGGGGGCAGATGCCGTTTGGATATTGCCTTGCTATCTCCCGGCTGCTGTATCCCCAGCCCAGTTTCTCCACACCCTGCTGAGGGAATGTCCGGGAGCCTGGGAAGACAGGCAGTAATACAAGGGTGGTTGTAGGGAGGCACATCCCACCCATCTGGGAGCCCATTGAAAGCTGGGGCTTTTAAGTGCAAAGCCCGAGTTTCCAAACTTTCATAAAACAACCCAGAACTGTCCTGAATCCTGTGTGCCCAGTGAGAAAGCATTAGAATGGGAGGAGAGGCTAATAACAGCCCTGTGCATGCTCATTACACCTAAGTAAACATGTAGCACAATGCAAGCCCTGGCTGCCAACTGGGGCAAGATGTGGCATTTCCTTCAGCACTAGGACGGGCTCAAAGCGGGTGGCAGGGCCCAGTCCTGTGCAGTTACTGCCTGGGCAAAGATGGGCTGGATCTTGGCAGGGGAAGAGCAGGAGAGCTCCTGCAACCTGGATGGGGGAGCAGTGAGGTGGTGAGCAGCGGTAGGAGGATAAGCACCAATAATCCAATAATCCTCAGGGTGAGGGTTGGATGTGAAGTAACAGGCCAGCTAGGAGCTGCAACACAACTCCCAGAGCGATGGGCATGGACCATGCTGGCCTGCTGAGTTACCCCTTTTTCCTGTGCTGGGGATCCCTGAAGATCCTGGGACACCAGGTCCTGATCTCCTGGCATTCCACATGGCTCCCTAGGACCTGTTTCTGCTCACAATCTTTGTCCTCAAGGCTGGGGTGGAGCAAAGGGGATGTGTGGCCATTTCTGGGCAGCAGAGCTGGCTCTATCAGCTCAAAGGCCCTGGAATGGCTTTTAATCACCCAGCCAGGCATTTATTGGCAAGGAGTCTCCGGGTGACCCAGGATCTCCTGTGCTGTCTCACCTCCATGTTTCACCGCCCACTCTGGCTGATGCGCCTGCCCCAGCCTGAGCCAGTCCATCCTTGAGCCTTTGTACAGAGTAGGAGACACACAGGTCCTTCCTCTGGACCAACCCAGAACGCCTACACCCTGACACAACCCATTCATCTGCCGCACTGCTCAACATCTTCATGCTCAACCTGTCGTGCTCCAGGGGACATTGACTGAGCTCCTCAGCATCCTCCTGCCTCGGCAACATGATGGAGGTGGTCCTGATCCAAGGACTGCTGCTTTTCCTCCCCTTTGCAGCTCTCTTGCTCTACCAGTATAGTGCCACTGTCCAGTACTTCTGCAAGATGGCCTTCTTCAACTGCTGGGTTGCAGCTATGGCAACCTTCCTCTCCCCCTATGCTGCTCTTCGGGGACGTACTGTGGAGAACATGAAGTGAGTATGGTCTGGGTTTGTGTTTCCATTGTGGCAATATCTGGGGTTTAGCTGTGCTGGTAGAGTTGTGCTGTCTTGTGGACATATGCTTTTTCTTGCCCTGTTATGTTATGGCCAAGAACATGTGTTGTGTCCATGTAGTGAGGCCACTATTCAGCCCTAAGTCTTTGGTAAGGGCTGTGGTTATGTCGGCGCAGTGTTGAGGATGCATCTGCCTCTTCTGATGTGGTGAAGAGGTGCTGGCCCAGTATGATGAGGGAGGGTTAACTAGGAAGGAGGTTTCCAGCTATGTCTAGACCAGATAATCTTTGGAGGGCAAGATAGCACAACAATTACTCACGCTCATTACAAAGTTGGGGTCATCAGTTGGGTGACAGATGTGGGGAGTTGGCAAGGTGACCGTGATAATCATTAGTAGGTTGATCAACAGCACATGTACACCCATTTCCAATGCCCTGGTTGTGTAACCATATCTTCTCAGTCGGGAATTTGGGGGCTGAGCTCTGGCTGAAGAACTTTGGGATTTCTCAGTGACATTGTCTCCTGGGCATGCAGCATGATGTTACAGTGAGTCTTGCTCTGGTGCTGCTCTGCAGCAGAGAGTTGTCAGCTGCACTCCCAGGGAGTGGTGGCAGTGGAGATAACATCACTGTAACATAGGAGGAAGGTCTAGGTGCTTCAAAGGTTTTGCAGTCTTATTACTGGATTTCTGAACATGATAGCAATACAAAAGATATATTATTATTTCAAGGTGAGAGGTCTGAGCCTGTGATCTTTGCCAAGTTCAAGAAATCATGTATTTGTGTTGATGTATTTTGGTCCCTTGGCAGGAGTGTGTTCAAAGATCTGATGTTATCTGCTGTACTGTGTCATGTCTCTTGCCCTCATTCCTCCTCTGCAGTCCTGCTATGCACATATAGATATGCACATACTGTGCATGGTATCCAGAGGTGCTCTGAGCTCCAGCATGAACATTTCCGGCTTAGTGGAAATACCCCATGTGACACAGCCTTGAGTCACAGCTGCCTTATCTTGTACCACTGCCACATCACTGCCATCCTCCTCTGCAGCAGCATGCCCAGTTCTGTCTCCTCCTCTGCAGTCTCCAAATCACAAAGCCTCTGGCTTGCAGCAAGTTCCTGTCATTAGTCCTGAATGTGGAGAACTGCCACATTGTATTTTCATTACATTTTACTTCTCCTCAGGCATTACATCTCTGCAATCTCTGAGTCTACATCTCCCCAGAGGTCCTTTGACACAACGAAACTCCCTCTAACCATCTTTAACCCTACTTCTCTCTTTGGGATACCTTTACTCTCTTCTTGCTAACTTCTCATCCCTACCTGACGCTGAGGACTTGCTATTAGTGATGTCCCCTGCAGCTGCTGCCGGATGCTCTTGGAGCATTTACTCCTGTATGTCCAGTCCCTTGTGTTGATGCTTTCTATGCCACAAGTCAGAGAATGCTCTGTTTCAATCATTTCAATGCTGAAAGTTTTGCCCCTACTCTGGATGTTGTAATCCATTGCTACATCCTCCTTCCATTCCTCTCCATATTCTCATATTCAATGTCATCCTTCATCAAGCATTGCCATCCTCATGTCATCCTTCCTGTCCACCCCTCCCTGAATGGTGACTCCAGTCTTCCTTGTTCCCTTACCATCAGCACGGATGAAAACCCCCTGTCTGTTCCTTATCCCTTCCAAGACAATCCTGATATATCCTGTCTTGATGCAAAGCTCTTGCTCAAGAGCTGTCACGTGCAGACAATGAAATTATCTCTCCTTGGCCTCGGTAGAGCTTCTGGCAGAGCTGGTGCTGTCGCATGGTTGGCTTTGATTTTGGTTATGTAAGTGCAGTCCTTTCCCTTGCCTCACTCCCATGCTCCTCTACACTTTATCACCTCCTGGCTTATCTCATTTCCTCTCCAGATATTCTTTGCATAAGGCGTGGTGTTGCATGAGTCTCTCTTGCCCTCTCCCTGAGGTGGCTTGGTGTTAGTCACACCGGAAATATCACAGATGGAGACCGCATCTTAGACATGTCTATGGGTATCTCTGCACAGACCACCCTCCAAAATCCTCTTTGCAGGAACATTTGTTGAGATTCCAGCCACCTCTCCTGGGAACAGGGCTAATCTAGGAAGACCTCTCTGTCCAGGTTCTCTCTGAGAGGCACAGGCTAAAAATGTGCTTAGAAAAGCAAAGAACCAGAGAGCACAGTTAGATCATAAACGATTGTAGGACCACCTGAGAACACACTATTTACTCAGGTCTAACCCAGCTCCTATCACATCATCCTACCTGAGTGACTATGAAAGACTGGGAAAAATCAACAGGGTCCCCTCTGTGTTGACCTGCTTCCCACATATGTTCTTCTACCCTAGGATCCTACGTGCTGCTATCCTGCCCCTCAAACACTGCTTTGGCATCAAGATTCGGGTGTTGGGATCTGAGCATCTCAACCTCAAGGAGCCCTATGTGATGGTTTGCAATCACCAAGCTTCCCTTGACCTTATGTGTACGTGCATGGGAGAGGTGGGATTCATCGCTGCATGGCCAACATTTGGGGTACTGTAGGAGCAGATTAGGCTCACTCTGGCCTTACTCTCTGCGCCTGGATTTGTACAGGGCAGTGCAGTAGACATG
This sequence comes from Crypturellus undulatus, assembly GCA_013389825.1. NCBI lineage: Eukaryota > Metazoa > Chordata > Aves > Tinamiformes > Tinamidae > Crypturellus > Crypturellus undulatus. The sequence goes on from VWPW01020716.1 coordinate 249,954, forward strand.
GAGCAGAAAAGCTGGTGGGACAGGAGCTCAGGGCTGTGAGAGCGAGATGGGAGAATGGGAAGTGTCTCCAGGCTGGATGAGAGCAGGGACCATCAAGAGACTGATCCTCTCCCATCCATCCCACAGGCATGGTGGAGATCATGCCCGATCGCTGTGTGCCAATTGCCAAGAAGGAGCTCCTGTACATGGGCACTGTGGGGTGGGCCTGTTGGCTCAGTGGCATTATCTTCATCAATCGCCAGAAGAGAAGAGATGCTATTGATGTCATCACCCAGACCGCCAGGACCATGCGGCATGAGAATGTAAGGGGGACCAGCAGCAATGACGAGTTGAAGAGCAAAACAAGAATGCAGGGAGAGCCTGGGGAGGTGCAGGGAAGAGGTATACACTGTGTCCCAGGCTACTCTGGTCCCAGGGGAAGGACAGGCATTGCTATCTGGAGTCCATTTTCCTATCTTTCTCTGTACTATGCAGCTCCGGGTGTGGATTTTCCCTGAAGGCACCAGGAACCAGGATAAATCCATGCTGCCCTTTAAGCGTGGGGCCTTCCACTTGGCCATACAGGCTCAGGTAAGTCCCTCTTTTGCCCACTATGCTTGAGTGGTCTAAGCATACACCTGGGGAGGAGATTAGAGCCCTTGGGGTCTTTAATGACTTGGAATGGGTGCAATATCGAGCAGGGAGGTGACAGTCCTGCCGAATCCTGGGGCTGGGTGGGAGCTGTAGTCCCCTGGAGGACATCTTACCTAAGAAGAAAGGAAGATGTATGGAAGATGCATCTTCTGTATGGAAGATGCACCTTATCCTCCATCTCCTACAGGTTCCCATTATACCCGTCGTGATCTCCCCATATGGGAACTTCTTCAGCTCCAAGGATAAGAAATTCATCCCTGGTAAGTGGGGGACCAAGAGCACCATCTCCTGAGGGCAGAAATGGCAGCATGGATGGGGCACATAGGAACTGGAGGAGTCTTTCTGAGACATGAGTTGTGGGGAGGCAGCCACCAGCTAAGGATACTGATGGGTTTACTCAACAATCTTCCTGGCCTTTCCCTTTTCTTTCCAGGGACATGCACCATCCGAATCCTCCCCAGGATAGAAACCCATGGTTTGAGCCCAAAGAATGTCCCTGATTTGACAGAGACTGTCCGCATGGCCATGGTGGATGCCTTCTCTGAGATGTCTTCAAATAACTGTGGGAACCAGCAATCCAAGCAGCCTGCCCTCCAATGCAGTGTTGGGGCCAATGCTGTTGAGGGGGCAGGCAGCCCATGGCATGAGAAGGACGTAACTGGGATCAGCAATTAGGCCAAGGAACCAAGTCCCTCGGCATACAAGGCTGGGCCAAGCTGCCTCCCATCCCCTCTGGACACATCCACTGGGCTTGCAACTACCCTGGCCTCCTGCAATGCAAGATCCTGCCCTGTGCCCTGGTGCATGAGGAAGCTGAGCAGGGCAGGACGGGTGCCAGGCAGCACTGTGGAAAGAGAGCAAGATGCCTATGGACACTCTGCGATGGCTGTGCATCCCTTCCCTTGGTCAGTGCTATGTATCCCCAAGCCCAAGTCTGGGGTAGCAAGGTCAGTTTAACTCCTATGGCCAAGAGGTTGGCTCCCATCTACATGCCAGGCAAGGAACAGAGGTGCTAGACAGACCCTCTCCTTGCCACAGCGTGGACACCACAACCCGCTTGAAACACACCAGCCCCTTCAACGCCACATGCTACCGAGGGACAACTCACCAGTTGCAGATGCTGTACCAGGAACACACAAAAGCCACTTGCCCTGGACATACCTGAGACCAAAGCCCACAGAGCCTCCAGTTTAGCTCGAGAACTGTGCAGCTGCTACAGCAGAGGCTGCAAGTCCTTCTCCAGCTTAGGAGATTTGATGCAACATTTAAAGCACAACTTGGAGCAGGGCTCATCTTGTTGTCTCCTAGGTCTCAGTGGTCCCTCCAGAGGAACCTGCAAACCACAGTTCTGCCAGTGCTATTCAAGGGCAGCCAACTCTGGGGTAGGATGCAAGGTCCAGAGCTCAGAGTCCTGCAGGGGGACAGGAGATACAGGTTACATTGCCACTTGTATAAAGCTTTCTCTATGTGGAGCTGCAAGACAAGGGTGTAAGATTAAATTATCAGTAGCTGTTGGCATGTGTGTGGCATCCTGCCTGAGCTGAGCCTGAGAGGCTCCGTGAGGCCACAAGAAAGCCCGTAGGGCCTTCCTGGCCTCCTGGGAACGGAGTCCCTTGGAGGCTGCAAAAAGCACGTAGGGTACCCCTGGCACAGTGTGCATGGAGGGCCTTGGAGGTTTCACAAAAGCCCGTAGGGTCCCCCCGGCCCAGTGAACACGGAGGCCCTTCCAGGCCAAACGAAAACCTTTAGGGTCCCCATGGCGCAGTATGCACAGAGGCCCTGGGAGGACAAACGAAAGCCTGTAGGACCCCCCTGGCCCAGTACGCATGGAATCCCTGGGAGGCCACATGAAAGCCAACAAGCCTCTGCCCAGTGCACACGAAGATCCTAGGAGGCTGACAAAAGTGTGTAGGCCCCTGGTGGCCCCGTACGTACAGAGGACATTGGAGGCCAAAATAAAGCCTGTATGGTCCTCCTGGTCCAGTGCGCACAGAGGCTCCGGGAGGCTGCAAGAAAGCCCGTAGAGTCCCCCCCCAGCACAGTGTGCATGGAGGCCCTTGGAGGCTACACAAAAGCCCCTAGGGCTTGGAGGTCAAACAAAAGCCTGTAGGGCTCCCACAGCCTAGTACGCATGGAGGCTCTGGGAGGCCGCACGAAGGCACATAGGCTCCCTGGGCCCGGAGACAAGGGGGGCCCCAGGAGGACACATGGAAGCTTGTAGGACCCTCCCAGCCCCATGTGTATGAAGCACATTGGAGGCCAAAATACAGCCCATATGGTCCTCCTGCTCCAGTGCGCACAAAGGTCCCAGGAGGCTGCAAGAATGCCCGTAGGGTCCCCTTGGCCCACTGGGAATGGAGGCCCTAATGGCCACAAAAATCACATTAGGACTTTGTGGCCCTGTGTGCACAGAGGCCCCGGGAGGCCACATGAAAGCCTGTCGGGCCCCCTCTGACCACTGCACATGGAGGCCGCACGAACATCTGTTGGCGCCCCGGATCCCAAGGCAAGAGAGACCCCACTAGGACTCATGGAAGTTTGTAGGGCCCCCCTGGCTCCATGCGCACGGAGGACTTTAGAGACCAAACAAAAGTCCATATGGTCCTCCCGGCCCAGTGTGCACAGAGGCTCCAGAAGGCTTCAGGAAAGCACATAGGGCCCCCACCAGTACAGAGCACACAGAGGCCCCAGGAGGGTGCACAAATGTCTGTAGGGCTCCCCCAGCCCAGTGCGCCCAGAGGCCCCAGGAGGGCACATGAAAACCCGTAGGGACCCTCCAACCCCATACACAAAGGGCCCTTGGAAGCTGTACGAAAGCCCATAGGACCTGGAGGTCCCAGGAAGACACATCAAAACTTGTTGAACCCTCCCTGGCCCCATGTGTACAGAGGCCCCAGGAGATTGCACGAAAGCCCATAGGGACCCCCTGGGCCCGCACACATGGAGGCCCTTGAAAGACTCATGAAAGCCCATAGGGCCCCCCCCAGGCCAGTGCCTACGGAGGCCCCGGAAGGTGGCATGAAAGCCCAAAGGGCCCACCTGGCTCCATACACAGGGAGGCCACAGGAGGTTGCACGAAAGTTTGTAGGACCCTCCTAGCCCAGTGCGCAAGGAGGCCCTTGGAGGCCGCATGAAAGTCTGTAGGTTTCCCCCCAGCCCAGTGTGCACAGAATAGCTGGGAGGTTGCAAGAAAACCCACAGGACCTTCCCGGCCCGCTGGGAACAGAGATCCTCAGAGACTGCAAAAAGCCCGTAGGGACCCACGGTCCTGTTTGCACGGAGGCCCTGGAAGGGCGCACGAAAGCTCGTAGGGCCCCCTCGGCCCAATGCGCATGATGGCCCCAGGAAGCCGCAAGAAAGCCCATAAGTCCTCCGGGCCTAGAGGCAAAGGAGGTCTCATGAGGACATTTGGAAGCCTGTAGAGCCCCCCAGGCACGGTGTGCATGGAGCCCCTTGGAGGCCACATGAAATCCCATAGGGCCCCCTGGGCCTAGTGAACATGGAGGCCCTTGGAGGACAAACAAAAGCCCATATGGCCCCCAATGCCCTGTGTGCACGGAGGCCCCAGGAGCCTGCAAGAAAGCCCATTGGTCCCCTAGGACAAGAGGCAAGAGACTCCCTGGGAAAATGCACAAAAACCCATAGGGCCCCCACGACCCCACGCACACAGAAGACCCAGGAGGCTGTATGAAAGCTTGTAGGGTTCACCGAGCCCAGTGGTAAGGGAAGCTCGGGGTGGACACATGGAAGCTGGTAGGACCCCCTTCCCCCAGCCCTGTGCACATGGAGGACCCCAGAGGTTGCACATAAGCCCATAGGACCACTCCAGCCTAGTGTGCAGGGAGGTCCTTGAAGGCTAAGCACAAGCCCGTAGGGCCACCCTGTTCCCGTGTGCACAGAGGCCCTTGGAAGCCCCACGAAAGCCTGTAGGGCCCCCTCCAGCCCAATGCACACGAAGGCCCCATGAAACCTCACAGGGCCCCCCCGGTACCATGTACATGGAAGCCCTTGGACGCCACATGAAAGCTGTAGTGCCCCCTGGGCTCTGTGCACACAGAGCACCCAGGTGGCTGCGCAAAAGGCACTAGGACTCCTCCAGGCCAGTGTGCATGGCGGCCCTTAAGAGGCCAAATGAAAGCCCGCAGGGCCCCCTGGTTCTATGCACACGGACGCCCCAGAAGGTTGCATAAAAGCCCGTAGGGCCCCTCCATCACTGCATGCATGGAAGCCCTTGTAGGTCGCAAAAAAACCCATAGGGCCCCACTGGTCCAGTGAACACAGAGGCCCTTGGAGAGCAAATGAAACCCCATAGGACTCCCCTGGTCCATTGCACATGGAAGCCCTTGGAGGCCAAATGAAGGCCCATGGGGTTCTCACACCCCAGGGCGTACAGAGGACCTTGCAGGCCAAATGAATGCCCGTAGGTCTTCTCTATTCCAGTGCGCATGGACACCCTGGGAGGCCAAACAAAAGTCTATAGGTCCCTTGGGTCCAGTGTACATGGAAGCCCTTGGAGGCCAAACAAAAGCCTGTAGGACCCCCCTGCACCAGCCCAGTGCACACAGAGGACCCAGAAGCTGCACAAAAGCCTGTAGGGCCCTCCTGGCCCTGTATGCATTGAGGCCCAGGTAGGCCGCACAAAACCCATAGGGCTCCCCTGGCCCAGTGCACACGAAAGCCCTTGGAGTCCAAATGAAAGCCCGTAGGGCCCCCTGGGCCCAGTGTGCACAGAGGCTCTTGGAGGCTGCATAAAAGCCTATAGGGCACCCTTGGACACCACATGAAATCTCGGGAGGTCCCCCTTGTCCCGTGAACACGGAGGCCCTTGAAGGTTGAACAGTGGGTAGCTTCCATGGGCAGCTCACATGGATGTCTCCTTCCCTAAGAGCAGGGTTCGATTCACTGCTTTGGAACACCGGCTCCTTTTTTTTTGGTCTGGTTTGTAGTCTCCCCTGCGACCTGCATCTGTTGCGGTGTCTGTGAAGAACTGACCCATTTCTTGTGCACCTCCCTGCTCTCCTGCTGCTCATTGTTACAAATGCATCTTGATTCTTCCCCTTTTCACCCTCTCTCTTCCCTTATGCAAGGCCAGCCCTTTAAGGGAGTCTTTTGTGCCTGCCCAGTCCTGCACAGGGTCTCTACCCGGTGCTGGGAGGGAGATAGTGAGTGCGTCATGGGGATGGGCAGTGAGCGTTCAGGGCACTGCGTAAAATGTGACCTTTAGTTCTAAGCTTAGGAAGTAGTGAAACTTACCTTGTAAACTCAACTCCCCTGAGTATATATAATATATACAAGCGTTTAATGCGTTCAGTTCTCCCTACCAGTGAATGTAGTGCTCTGGAAATGCACCCTGAGGTGTGGGGTTCCCAAAGCTAGTGCCCCACTGCCAGCAACTGAATCAATGTTGTTGTTTCCAGAGCTCTCCCAGGGAGGCTGCATGAGCATCTTCTGATGGGACAGAGGAGGGGATTTCAGAGACCGGCACTGGGGACCTGACTTGCCCGCTGACTTGCTGTAAGTTTTCAAAGAGGGCTTGGTAAAACTTCCTAAAGCTGCTCGTCTTTTGGCATCAGGCATTCTGTGGGTGGCTGCAAAAAGTCCAAATCCTATTCACCTTGTTTATCCTCAGAATTGCAGTGTAGTTTCTAAATAATCCAAAGGGGCCTGGACCTTGTGCAGATCAAAAAAATGCCCTTGCATGTGATAGTCTGAGGCCAGTCTCTTCTTTAGACTCACCTGAGACACAGGTAACTGCGTGGGCAGGAGTCTGACATAATTCACCTGAAATAGTTAAAAGAGAGACCACAGAACAAGCCAGGAAGTGGAAAACAATATCTTTACACTATCACTCTTTGCCATATTTGAAGGGAAACCAGCATACAAAAGAAAAAAAAAAGGCATTAAACCAGTATTAAATCAGTGATGTAGTTGTCTGTGTCCCATGTTTGGGCTCATGCCTGAGATTATGGCTGCTGTGTTGTAGCTTTTGGTTCCTCAGTCTTTTTGATGGCATTCAAGTGAGATTTGGGTTTGCTTGCACAAATCCTTATGCGCATCCTCTGCACTTACCTGGACTCCAGACTGCCATGGAGCCCCGAATATCCCAATGGCAAAATCTCCACTGCCCAACACTTCATGCAGACACCACATAAACCAGGTACTGGCATTCTTGGGCTGTTGCTTTAGCTACCGTTTGCCACTTCCATCCCATCAGCACCTTTAAAATCCCCTTTTTCTTTTCTGATTCTCATTCACAGATCTGAGCAATGAAAACCTGTTTTGCATCTACCAGAGCAGCATCAACCCACCCCATTACCAGCTCAGCTACCACCACCATGTCTACAATTTGCCCCGGGTAGGAGCATGTTAGGTGTGTTCTGCTGACAGAAAAATCTTCAGCAGAACAGATTTGGGTTTGGTTTTGTTATTTTTATTTATTTATTTACTTATTGTAACTAGCCACCTCTGTGCCATGTGTAGATGTAGGCTGGCTCAATGCAGAAAACAGCTACCTGTATATTTTCTCATGACTTCTACGACCTTAACTTCTGTAAGCTCTGGTGTGAGCTGTTATTTCTGAATCACAGCAAGTCTGATCCTTCCTTTTAGGAGTTTATGGAGGAAACTTCATCGCCAGTTTCAGAAAAATGCTGTAAAAAACCCTGAGTATTTGAGGATGATAATCCTTTAAAAAGGGCTAGGGGTAAAGGGCTAAGGGCTAAATGGCTAGGACCGAAGTGCTAGATCTTAGGGCTAAAGGCATAGGGCTTAGGACTTTAAGGGCTTTAGGCTAAAGGGCTTAGTGCTGCGTCTAAAGGGCTTAGGGCCTAAAGGGCTTGAGCTAGAGGGCTAAAAGCCTTGGGCTAAAGGACCAAAAGTCTAAATGGCTAGGGTTAAAATGTCACGAGAAAAGGGCTAGAATAACAGGGGTAGGATAAAAGGGTACAGGACTGAAGGGCCTTTAGTTAAAGGGCAAAGGACTAAGGGCTAAAGTGCTTTTAATTAAAACGCAAAGAGCTTAGTGCTAAAGGGCTTTTAGGGAAAGGGAAAAGGCTAAAGGGCTTTTAATTAAAGGACTTAGGGCTTGAGGACTTTTAGTTAAAGGGTAAAGGGCTTAGGGCTAAAGGGCTTTTAGTTAAAGGGCAAAGGGCAAAGGACTAAAAGGGTTTTAGTTAAAGTGAAAAGGGATAAAGGTTTTTTAGTTAATTGGTAAAGTCTTAGGGCTAATGGGCTTTTAGTTAAAGTGAATAGGCCTAAAGGACTTTTAGCTGAAGAGCAAAGGGCTTAGGGTTTAAGGGCTTTTCGCTAAAGGACAAAAGGCTAAATGGTTTTCAGTTAAAGGGAAAAGGGCTAAAGGGCTTTTAGTTAAAGGACATAGGGCTAAAACACTTTTAATTAAAGTACTTAGGGCTAAAGGGCTTTTAGTTAAAGGGCAAAGGGCTTAGGTCTAAAAGGGTTTCAATTTAAGGGCTTAGGGCTAAAGGGCTCTTAGATTAAGGGGAAAAGGCTGAAGGGCTTTTAGTTAAAAAGAAAAGGGTTAAAGCGCTTTTAGTTAAAGGTCAAGTGTCTTAGTGCTAAAGGACATTTAGTTAAAGGGAAAATGGTTAAAGTGCTTTTAGTTAAAAGAGAATGGGCTAAAATGTTTTTAGTTAAAGTGCTAAAGGGCATTTAGTTACATGGCAAAGGGATAGAGGGGTTTTAGTTACAAGGTAAAGGGCTATAGAGCTTTTAATTAAAGGGAAAAGGATTAAAAGGCATTTAATGAAAGGGTTTAGGGCTTAAGGACTTTTCGTTAAGGAGAAAAGGGCTAAAGAGCTTTTTAGTTAATTGGAAAAGGTCTTAGGGCTAAAGACTTTTAGTTTAAGGAAAAAAAGGCTTGCGGCTAAAGAACTTTTAATTAAATGGCCAAGAGCTTAGGACTAAAGAGCTTTTAGTTTAAAGGCTTAGGGATAAAGAACTTTTAGTTAAAAGGAAAAGGGCTAAAGAGCTTTTAGTTAAAGGGAAAACATCTAAAGAGTTTTTAGTTAAAGGGAAAATGGCTTAGAGCTAGGAATACAGTGCTAGGGCTTAGGCCTAAAGGACTTAGGGCTAAGGGTCTTAAGGCTAGAGCTTTGGGCTAAATGGTAAAAGCGCTCAAGAGTGAAGGCCTAGGGCTTAAGGGCTAGAGGTTTTAGGCTAAAGGGTTTGGGGCTAACGATCTTTGGGCTTAAGTGCTAGGGCTGAGGTCTAAGTGGCTAGGACTAAAGGGCTAACGCTTAGGGCTAAACAGTAGGGCTAGGGCTTAGGACTAAAGGACTAGGGCTAGGATAAAAGGGCACAGGGCTAAAGGGTTTTTAGTTGAAGGGAAAAGGTCTAAAGTGCTTTTAGTTAAAGGGAAATGGGATAAAAGGCTTTTAGTTAAAGGGAAAAGGGCTAAAGGGCTTATAGTTCAAGGGAAAAGGGATAAAGGGCTTTTACTTAAAGGGAAAAGGGCTTAGGGCTGAAGAGTTTAAGGGCTTAGGACTAAAGGGCTTTTAATAAAAGTAGCAAAGGGCTAAAGGACTTTTAGTTAAAGGGCAAAGAGCTAAAGGGCTTTTAGCTAAAAGGAAAAGAGCTAAAGGACTTTTAGTTAAGGGGCAAAGGTCTTAGGACTAAAGGGCTTTTAGTTAAAGATCAAAGGCCTTAGGTCTAAAGGGCTTTTAATTAAAGTGCAAAGTGCTAAAGGGCTATTAGCCTTGAACTCTTTATTCCTCATGGTGTAGATGAAATGGTTCACTGCTGGAGGCACCACTGAATACAGAATAGTCAGATCCAGAGTTGGGGAGGAGATGGAGGCTTCAGAAGGACAAAAAATGCAATACTGACAAACATGGAGACCATGGCCAGGTGTGGGAGGCGTGTGGAAAAGACTGTGTGCTGGCCCTACTCAGAGGGGATCCTCAGCACAGCTCTGAAGATCTGCACATATGACACCACAATGAAAATGAAACACACAAACATTAAACAGGCATTACCACAAGAAGTCCAACTTTCCTGAGGCAGGCATCAGAGCAGAAGGGCTTGAGGATCTGGGGGATCTCAC
>VWPW01020717.1:3698-47977 GCA_013389825.1 Crypturellus undulatus
AACTCAAATACACAGTTATCAGCAATCCTAATAATGGTTATTTAGCAATGAAGAGCAATCTCAGTGTATCCATACAGGATTTCACACAAGCTGATGTTGACAGTGGCAGAGTTTGGTTTGTACAGGATGGCAGTTCATCCTCTGGCGTGTTTTATTTCAGTGTAACTGATGGCAAACATCGCCCTTTATACAAACTTTTCAGTCTTGAAGTCATACCAATTGCTCTTGTCCTGAAAAATCACACCAGTGTTGCACTGCCCCAAGGCCAGACATCTGTCGTTATTACTAATGTTCATCTAGCAGCTGTCACAAATGGAAAAAGCACTAATATCATGTATGAAATAACTCAGCCTCTCAAATTTGGGCACCTCATGATTGAAAATGAGCAGGTTACTAGATTTGAGCAGGCAGATTTGTACTCAGGAAGGTTGTCTTACCACTTGGCAAATCTCACTGCATTAGAAGAAGTACTGGAGTTTATGCTGTTCACTGAAGAAAGTAGTCTAGCAGGACAAGTGCTGAACATCACGATGAAGCCTTTGGTGCAAGTTGCTTCTGACGTGCAGATCTCAAATCAAGCAGTTTACAAATTCAGCAGCAGTGACCTGAATGCTTCTGAGCTAGCTAATTTGACAAGCAGTAATCCTAGATTTGAAGTGATAGTGCCCCCATTTCATGGAAGAATCGTAAAGAGGAAGCTCATGAATGATGCAGTGTTGGAAGATATTGTGGCATTCACCCAGACTGACATTGATAGAGGTGTTGTGCTCCTAGACATAGATACAAATATAACAGGCGTTGATCTTTTAAATGACTCCTTCACTTTTATACTCAGGGCAGATGCTGTGCAGCCTGCTGTTGGCTGTTTCCAGTACTCCATAGTGCCGTCTGACCCTCTGCTTGTGCAGCGTTTTACAAGCGAAGTGCCTTTCTTAACCAGCACGATCACTTTGAAGATTCCCACTACCTCAAAGGATGAGGCACCAGTTTCCTCCCACAATGCTGAACCTTCCGTAGCAGCAGGGAAGACTGCACCAATCATGTGGCAAGGTCGTGATCGCTGGGGAGATCTACACAAGGAAGGTCCACTGCCTAATCTGGCAGTGGCAAAAAATGGATTCACAGAGGCAGAGAGCACAATCCAAGCCAGTGGTAGGAGTCCCAGAAAGCAACCTGATGAAAGCAGCAACCCTTGGTACATCATTATCCCCCTGGTCCTGGTGTCTGTGCTGCTCATTATTGCTGTTATTTCTGTGTGTGTTTTGCTATTGTGTCAGAAAAAAGAGAAGGCAAAACCACTTGTCAGAAATGAGATGGATGCCATGCTCAGGAGTCCAGGTTGTGCTCCAGAACGGAGCGTGGCGGTACCCACTGTTACAGTGACCCCTCTTCCCAAGGGGGCTGAGAGAAGCACAGCCACAACATTCACACCAAGAAGACACGAACAGCAAATGCTTCCTGCAGTTGTTTCTCCACCTGGGAAACAGTCCTTGCAAAACAGCTGGTTAAACCTTGATCCTGAAATGATCCAGTACTGTCGAAAAACAAACCCAACTTTGAAGCGCAATCAATATTGGGTGTAGTTCATGTCTGGTTTTGGTCATGTAAATAGGCCTAAAAGGGAAAGGAGAGTATATATTACTGACATATTATTTACTCTTTGTTACTCTTTATTTTGCGTATTTATTATTGGTTGAATGAATAAGAGTTAGGTGAAATCAAAGTAAATGAAATTAAAAATTAATCTTAGTGATTACAGTGGTCTTAAAATCAGGTTTTCAATTATTACTTAAGCAAAGTTGCCATTAAATTCAGCACAGAACTTTGTCCTAGATTTTTAAGTGTACCTTGTGCATACAACATTTTTTTAATTTTCTGTGACAGAGATAAAGTCGAATTTTCCATCATGGATTACTATATTATTTTAATATGATTACTTTTTTTGAAGAACCAAATTTGCTATAAAGTGCTGCTTCAGGACACCTTCTGTTTAAAAAGCTTGCCACCATTTTTAGAAGCAATTGCCAGAGTACTAATCTCAAAAATGCCATTTTGACCTAAAGGCTGTTCAAAGGCCAGAACTAAAGAAACAAAGGTGTGATCATTTTGACAGGTATTCATCTGGCTCACTGAACTGGAAATCTATGCAATGGTACTATAGCAATGACCAAATGGTAGAACTGCTACTGTGAGCTGTTGTTTTGGGGATTTTTTTTCTGTCTTTATTATTTTACACTAACCTTTAATATCTGCAGACTGTTAAAATGCACCCCTGACCTCTAATTCATATAGCAAGAAGTGTGTATGTGCTGGTCAGCCCACCTGCTGTGTTATCTTTAGGCTTAGGCTGTGTCTGGAAGCACGCATTGAATTTCCTGCTGCTGACTCAGGGCTAGCTTGTGCCTTGAGGAGAGCGAGCGCGTCTTTCTGGAGCCTGGGAGTTCAAGGGGATGACGCTGAGCTCAGGAGCGGGTCTGCGCGCTGGCACGTGGTGAGGAACTGCTGGCAGAAGCAATCCAGCACATACGAGAAGTAAATCCTCTGCTCTGAAGGTGCTCAGCTCGCCCTGCATGTCGGAGAACTCGGGTCATGTGGACCCTTATGCACTATGAAGAGTCCTGGCACTCTCTAATTGTAGCTCTGTTGGTAACGTGTGCAATAATTTCTCTGCAGGGAGGATGTTTTTGTTTATACGAAAATCCAAACTCAATAGCAATGTGCAGTCTCCTGTTAAGGTCCGGGTTTTCCTCCGTTGAAGACAACAGCAAAATCCTTGTTGACTTCAGAGGGAATTAATTGACTTCAGCGGAATGGTGCTGTGATCATAACCAGTCTCTTACTAACCAGTGAATTCTGATCTATTTTTCTAGTGAACTTTCCTGTAAAAACATTGCACTCAGAGTCAGGATACTACAGTCCTGTTTTGAGTGAACACTGGAATAACATTTTTGTTTGAGCCCAAGTACTGCTGTTTTCACTTATAGAAAGGATGTAGGTGCCTGAGCATCCTTGGTGCTGTTCATTTCACAATACTTTTGTTGTTGTTGTTATTGTTGATTTTTAACTGTGATTTTTCTATTTGCTTCTATTTCAGTTTTCATTTGTGGGGAGTTTTCAGCAGTGAGGATAGTCAGATTAAGTCTCTGCTTATTGTTTTATCTTGGGAAGTAAATTCAAGAGCATGAGGGCAATGTCACTTCTTCCATGGTCAGCCTTAGTTGCGGTGCATTTTGCCCATTTCCAGGGAAGAGTACTGTGTCAGCATAAAATATTCAGACTACAGCTGATGGAATTAGTGGAGTACTAGTGATTAAAGATGTGAACCCTTTATATCCTCACACTAAAATGTGTTTGAACCCTGTAATACACGGTTTTTATTTACCTATTATTATCCTTTTCCCCCCATGCCAGTGTGAGCAGGCTTAAACTCACCCGGCACCATCACAGTAAAAGGCTGGGATATTTTAGTGCCCCAGATGAGCTACTGGGTTGCAGATTTTGCTCTGCTTTCCCAAAGAAAATGTTTGGAACTCTGATTTTAGAAACTCAACTGGAGAGGTGGTGCTGCCACCAGCAGAGCAGGGTGCCAGAGCAGGGTGCCAGAGCAGGGTGAGTCCAGCATCCTTGTGCAGGTAGATTTATATTTCCTGCACCTTCCTGGGACATTTTCTTCTAGTGCCAAGCAAGCAGCTTCCTCCAGAGGTTATCTCTCCTCAGAGGATTCACTGTGTTCCGCCTCTGTTGTCTTCTTGCTGGAGCAGGAATCTTATCTCTTCGCACCTCCTGCAAGGCTCACGTCAAGGATGAGTAAAGAATTATAATCCATCCCTTTCCTGATGCTTGGAGAGGTGTGTCTTGTGTTTCACTGCTCCTGTGATCTTCCTGTCAACAGCAAAAGAGATACTATACTTTGAAACCTCCATGAGACCAAGACGTATGCCACTGATTTAGTGCCAAAATGTTGCGATACTGAAACCTGCTCGTGTAACAGAATCCCCACTGAGGATGTCCTCCTGCACTGAGTAGAAAATGTGGAAGCAAAATGGGTGCATAGTGAGACTTGGTAAACAAGCATCGAGCCAGACAGCTCAAGTTTTGCTGCTCAGCGTGCACTGGAGATGGAGCATGGCATTGCTCTCATACTGAGGGTGCTTAAAGTAGATTTGGGAAATAATCCTAAATGAGTCAGAAACACCAGCAATATGATTAGAGCTCCTGAATTGAATGGAACTATTTGTGCCCTATGGACCAGAAATCATCCATGAAAAAAAAAAAACAGTAGAAGTGACAATTCTACAGGAGTAATGCTGATTTTTTTCTGAATCAAGTATAGTTGGTTGAACTCTTTTTCTGTTTTCAAAATGCTTTTGGCTGACAGTTTTTCATTTCAAGTAAATCAGACATAGAACTGTATTTTGAGTGCTGTTCTCAAATTTTGAAGTGTGGGGTTTTGTTTGTTTGTTTACCTTTTTAATAAAAACAATCGCTATAGCCTGGTTCACTTGTGAAGCATGCCAGCATTCAGCCTTCTCCCTCAGTTGGTGCTACTGGGATATAATTATTTGTACCAAAATACCTGCTGTCCAGCAGGAAAATTCGGTTGAGAACCATGTATGGAAAAGTATGTTTTATTAGTGGTTACTGAGTTTCCTATGAAATGCAGAGGTAAAAATGTAATTGATAACTTAAGATGGATTTTAATATATTGTCTTGAATTCCCGTTAAAAAAATCTGATCGGTTTAATCTAAGTCTTCCTATTGACAATACAGAAATGTAGTTTTCTAGTTTGTTCTTACACAGATGTCTGTGCATATGCACAGTTCTTCTGAGGTGCCCGTCTCATTTTGGTCACCACACAGGAGCTGAGATGACTCCCTCAGAATATCCAATTTTTACATAGCTAATAGTAAGTGAGATGAATCCTGTTTTGGGTTTCACAAATAGCAACCAATATGGGAAGTCTCCAAGAAAGCAAACATGTTGTACTTATTCTCATTGTGATTCCAGGAACAAATATAATTTATGGTCAGGATCTGGTTGGAATTTTTGTTTGTTTCACTTAACTTTGTGGGTGTGTTTTATTTCAGAAAGATGGGATTTCTGAAGGTTTCCTTTTCTTACCAAATGGAGTTCGAAAAGGCAGCATGAGAGTGCCTTGAAAACTTACCTAAAAGCAATAAAATATTTTGTTTATAAACAGCACACCAATATATTTGTTTTCTTTAAAGACTATCTATAAATTACTGCAGTATAGAAACAAGAAATTCCAATTGCCAATAAAAACGTTCTGTCCAGTTTTCTGATACTTATTTTTTAAATTATAGATGTGCAGACATCACTGCTGTGTGATACCTACCATGGTCCCTCTAACATAACAGGTCGGGGCGAAACAGGAGCGAGATCTCACCACACGCCCTCCTGACTCTGCCCGACGCTTCTATGAGTGTTTGGGTTTGCTTCAGTAAGTTTTCCTGCAGTTTCAGTGCGTGTGCCTCAGCCTCTTTACTGTCAGGCTCCCTGTGCCGAAGTCTGGGTCGGCAGCAGCTACGTGCAGAGTCTCGTTGCGTCTCCCCTTCTCCCCCAGCTCAACAAATGTGCTCTTGTTCTTTATACAATTCAGAAAAGATTTTTTGGAAGAGGAAGGAAGATGGCACAGAAATGGTCATAAACCTTCTATGTTTTCCCTTATATTAAACATTTATAAGACCCACCTGCAACTAGCAGTGGGCTGCTAAGACTTGCAGGGCCAAATTCAGCACTGGATCCACCTCCGTGTCTTAAGCCTTCATCCTGCCTGCACTAGCCTTTTTTTTTTTTTTTTTTTCAAATCAGCTCTTGTGGTGTTAGGTTGAAGTACACTTACACTCTGTGAATTTTTTTAAACAGGCTGAAAATAATTGTCCTGGCAAATTCAATGGAAACTCTGTTAATTTATCTTCACTTGCTTCAGACCAAATAATTCCTGTCAGAGCTTGTGTATCCCAAATGCAGCTCCAGAACAAAGTGTTCTTTCATTGCAAATAGTGAAATCCATAGACCATGGTGAATTGTCGGGTGAACTGCCACCCTTACCTGTTCATTTCTCTGTATTTTTTTAGTCATCCTCTTGGTTATTTCTGTCTTAATGCTTTATACCTGCTAATAACCTAGAGATCAATTTATTTGCAAATGGAGATCATAGAATCATAGGATGCCTAAGGTTGGAAGGCACCCCTAGGGGTCATCTAGTCCAACCCCCCTGCACACGCAGGGCCACCTAGAGCACGTGGCACAGGGCTGCATCCAAGCGGGTCTTGAAGATCTCCAGAGAAGGAGACTCCACAACCTCTCTGGGCAGCCTGTGCCAGTGCTCTGTCACCCTCACTGTCAGGAAATCTTTCTTTAAGTTGCTGTGGAACTTTTGGTGCTTCAGTTTGTGGCCATTTCCTCTTGTTCTGTCAGTGGCCACTACTGAAAAGAGGCCAGTACTACTCAGTACAACTTTATTTTGCATAGCAGCTTTTATGCATGGTACATGAAAACATACTGCTGAGTGAAATGCCACAATTCCAGGAGGCAGATGAGGAGATGCTGGGGAAGGAGTCAGTTGGGGAGGCAAGAGAGGGCAAGAGGACAGGGCAGAGGCAACTTCCGTGGGATAGATGGAGATTTCCTTCTTCTATCAGGGAGATTCATTTGGGAACAGACCATTTCCAAGACCAAGATGAAGTGCTGGACACAGATTATGATACTGTGCACTGCTTGGTGAGCTCTCCTGTGCTGAGGAAAAGTCCACATGTTGGGTGACGAGAAGTTTTCTTGCCATTAAGAGGAAGAGCTGTGCTTGGGAGAGGTGGCAAGATTTGGAAGCTCAGTTTGCTTTGCTTCTGCATCCCCCAGCAGCTGGCAGGAGATTTAGTAGAAGTAAATAGTAGTAGAAGCTACTCCATGAAGGTTATCAATGTTGACTTTAAAAGGTTCCCGATTGTCAAAAAAAAAAAAACATTTGTGGGAATTCATCAGTTCGAATCACTGAAATTCTTCCTTATAAAGCCATCAGCCAGTCTTGCTAAACTGAGTTGCTCAGGATGTAGCTCAGAGGTTAAAGCCTGTTGGCATGAATATTGCCATAAAATAGAGCGCAGTGTTCCTCGTGTCTTGCTCAAAGTGCAGGAAGGAGCAGAGTGCCAGAGGTTTTGACTTATTGTACTCACAATTAATGATTAATGGTAAATATGGTTAGTTGCAAACACTGAAAGGCATGTAAAGTAAGGTAAGGCATCAGAGGGCAACGTGATTTCGGACACTAAGCTACTTTTAATGCAGATGAAGATTGCTCTGAGCTCTTTCCTTGAGAGAAAGGAAAGTAGCTTGAGGACTGTCCTCATTTATGCATGGCTATGCCGAACGCTGTTGAAGGGCAGCCCTGACAACAAGATTAGAGGAGGTGCAGAGGTAATCAAAGTGGTATGAACATGCTATTGGAACAACTTACTTTGTAGCATGTCTTGGTCAAACTGGATTATCTGTCTGGAGTTCTGTGCATGGGTAGGAGCAGCTCAACAGAAACATCAGTGCGATGATTTGGCTGTTGCCTGCCTGTTCCTGAAATAGGGCTTGGACTCGACCAGACTCCCGCATTGTGCTAATTCCCGGGACTCTGAGGTACTTGCGTGGCGGCCCTTGGGATCCCACTGCTGGATCTGGCCTTGGAAACCTCGGGGTGCCCTGTGCGTGCCCCTGGCACCAGCACTGTGGTAACGACCAGGCACATCCGAGCTGTGGCCTGCCCTGGTAGGATCTCACAGGTTACCACTAAGAACATGCTGACCCAGTGCCCTTCCTCTGGTTCCCCCCTCAGTGCCACGGCAGGAAACCGCCTGCATGTTCCCGCCTGCTGCTGGCACAGCTGCCACATGCGGTTCCTGTCTCAAAGGGGTCCCCTGGCAGCCGCTCCGTGTCCTATCAGTCTGGTCCAGCAGCTAAGGGCAGAGCCTGCTCTGCGCTGGCACCTCTGCCCTGCTCCGCTCCCCGGGGAGAGGCTCTGCTGCACGCTGCGGCAGCCGCGTCTCCGTCCGCGGCAGGGCTCGTGGCACGGGGCCTCGCGTGGCGCGGCGGCTGCTGCTGCTCGCGCCGGGCCCCGCTCCCACACCGCTAGCAAAGCCGCAGCCGACAGCTGTGGCCAAAGTGCAGCAGTTTGACGAGAAACCTAGACATATCCAGTTCCTGATTTGGAAGATTTAACTTCTACTTTTTTATTGTTTGCTTTTTTTTAAACGTGTTTTTTCTTTTTTATTTCAGAGAAGGCCTATCACCTATCAGGCCTATCAGAGAAGGCCTATCATTGCAATACTTCACTTTCAAATACTTCATAAGCTCCTAAGCATTAGAGCTACAACCGATGTAATGTGAAGGTAGGGACGTGCCGCAGGCAGCTTTGCCCCATTACCTCCCTGACCTTTTACATCACTGTTCGTGGTGACTGCTGTCAGTGTCTTCAGATCACCCCCAATGGTTAGATTTATTTCCATTGGGAAACCACGATTTCGTTTGCTGCTCACTCTTCACAAAGTGACCAAAATATTTCTTTTGCTTACAGGAAACTTCAACAAGAAGCACTTTCAACACATAGATTTTTTGGAACAAGAAGTTTCTAATGGTTGGAAGGCTATGCAACTGTCTCTGCAGAGCTCTTCTAACTGGCAAGGATATTTCAAGGAATAGCACGTCTGCTTGTTGGCACCTTCTCCAAATTCTAGTGCTCTAAGAAAAAAATACACAACTCTATTACATGTAGTTGACTGGGTTTTTCATTAAAATAGTTCAAAGTAGTAGAATGTTTTGCCCTACCTTCTGCCCCCCTTTTTCTGATGATATGAGAATTAGATCTATTTTCTGTTAGCTGTTGATATTGTAGATCAAAGATATAAGTAATGATGGAGCCAGCTGTTTGTGTGGCCTGTGCAGAAGTTCCTGTGGTGATGAGAGTCTTTCTCTAGAAAGCTGTTGTAGCTGGAGATGTGCTTTGGGTGCTCTATGGAAATCATCCCATGAGCTACACTGACAGCACCAACTTCAGAAATACCAAAGGTGGATCCAGTGCAGTATCCAGTGCAGTGCACATCCCCAGCAACTATTTTATTTTCGTGTTTATAGTTTCCATGGAGGAATGGAGGTTGTTGTTTTCTTTTTAAGGGATGTTTATATTTACTCCGCTAAGTGCTTTACTCCACTGAGCCCGGCCTTTTGTCCCCTGCTGGTCACGGGTGACCCGAGTGACTAATAGTTCCCACAGCAACATGTGACTAGGAGCAAAGTGGCCGCAGCCTGGGAAGGCTCCCCAGATGCAGGAAATGGCAGGGCTCCTCCTGCTTTTGAGACAGGCACACAGAACTGCATCCCTTGGAAATACTGCGTGTGTCTGAAGCACACACACTATCACCCAGCACGTCCGTAGCATGGGTGGTTGCAATGGACTTCTCTGCTCTGGTGTTTTCTTTCCAGCCTGGCGAGGGATGCGACCCAAGCAGTGGCAATGCAGGGTAGCAATCATATGAAGTTTTCCTCATTTTGCTGAATTGCTGGTGTCAGGCAGGGGTGGTGGTGACCCCATTCAGTGGCTGAGACATTCATATAATACTGAAGATATCCAGGTTCAAACCATTTTCCTCTCTCGGAGACAGGCAGCTCCAGCCCCTGGAGAGAGCACAGAGCTGGAAAGCATAGGTGTTCCTGGCAAATAAATCAAGAGAAAAACACTAAGCTATCAATCAGGGGGCTCTCCAGAGACACAGGGCCAACACCGTGATAAATGAGGCCCCAGAAGGACTTGAATTTAATCTCTTGCTTGGTGGATGAGTCCTCTGCCCTTTCCATTAGTGGATGTAAAGAGTAAGAGAAAGGAGGTTCCCCTCTCCTAGAACCTTCTGGGCTTTCCGGGATAAACAGACAAGTTTAGCCATTACCGGAGGAAGGGCAAGGGGAGAGCTCTCCCAGGGCTGGGAATGCACCAAGTGGAGCTGGACACTGTCTGGACGCCAGGAAACAGCCCCTTGGGCAAAGCAAGTCTGGCCCTTTCCTAGCGGGCAGCTCAGGCGGCTCCTGGCACTACTCGCTAGCTACTCAGGAAACCCTTTTTAAGATATCTAATGCTCTTTGGTACTCTATGGATAAGCCTGTGCCCCTGACTCACTGGCTTGCAATTTTGATTTTGATTTTATATATTTATTTATTTTGTATAAAGCCGCTGATGGCCAGTGTGATGTTATATGAACATGACATATGAACATATGAACTCCTTGACAAGGGCAATTTATATATTTTCTTTCTGAAGAGAACTGCCACTAGATGTTAATAATACAGGGTTTTCTCCCCATTGTTTTGCAGCTTTCAGTATTTTTTTTTGTTTTTATTTGTTTGTTTTCAGAAAAACAGTCTCTCAGAAGTCATATCGTGTATTTCTTTGCAGTCTAAGACAAAACTACTTTTCTCACATTTTATTGTCACACAGCAGTTACTTGACAGACATGTTTTCCCCATTGCCTCTTCCACAATGCTGCTTTGTTTTTGAGTTTTAATGAGTTATATTCATCTCTGCCTGCTTCTGTCTTGACAAGTTGTTTTCCCATTGCTGCTCCAGCTCTTAATGTTCCTGTAACATCTGATAAAACAGCTCAGCTGGCAGCAGATATGATTCCAGCACAGCAGATTCTCTTTCTTAGATGTGTACAAAACAAAACAACAGTGTTTCTTACAACCCAGGCTGGTTTTGAGCTGCCTTCGAACCACTCTATAAAAAGATATTTTTGGCTCTTTTTTAAAATTTTATTTAATGAAGGACACAACCTTCAGAATATAGTGCCTGAAGATGTTACAAAACTAGCTTTCATTAGGGACCGCCTTTATGCATGTAGAAATAATAATAAAAAGCTGCTGAATTCCACTTCAAAACCCCTTGTGATTTACTGACATATTCTTGAGGTCAAAAAAAATGTTTCTGTATTATTCTGAAAGTGATACAAACAGCTACGTCTGCCTAAGCTACAAATAGATTAGAAGAATAGAGTAAAAAAGAAGGCTCCTCATCAAATATAACGAAGGTGGTATGTAGTGATGGTATAGTATGAAGATGATATGAAATTTGGTGGTTCAAATTTCTCATGCACAACTGCCTCTCACCTGAGCTAGCACCATGCACTAGGACAAGAAGGCACAAGATGGCATGTGTATAATACTGCTACCTCTTCATCGCTTTGAGTTTTGTGGGATTGCACTGAGATTTTAATTTCCCTGCTATGCTGACATTCTGATGTTTGTATAATATCTAACTAAAAGCACCAATGACCTGGCACTGTGCCTGAAAGCCATCCATGAGTCTCCTCTCCTTGACTTCAATCCCTTGAAAAGCACAGTCATTTCTTCAAAAGAAATCAAGCAAAGATGTTGAGCAGCGGGGTGAATGACGCCTAGTTTCCCCAAGAGCTTATGTTTTACAGGCTCCGCCTGTCCCCAGGTTCACCTTCATCTCTTTCCCATGCCGCCAACACACAGCAGATCTGCGGCGCGTGCCGTGGCTGCTGCCGCGCGGCACGTGTGCTGACAGAGCAGGCGACGCGCGCCGTGGCCAGATGGCTGCTGCCTCCTCCAGCAGAGACGGTGCTGCGCTGGGCCTGTCTTTCACTCAGCAGGAGATGCTAAATCAGGCTTCTCTCCTCTATTCAGCTGCCAACTTTCAATGAACTTGTAGGAACTTAGTGTCTCAGAGACCTTCACACCTCTTTCCAAGTGGGTTGAATTTGGCTGTTGAGCTGAAGTGGGAGCGGGGAGGCAGGCAGACAGATGGCATAGTTGCACAGGGGTTCCTTCCGCTAGAAAACCAGGCTTTGAAGGAAGAACTGTTCAGAGTGCTGGGAAGTTTTCAGTGTTGCATGTGTTGAAAGACTAAAATATGTGTAACAGCTACATGGAAACAATATCTGGTAGAAGGATGTTTTATATCTAGCTGAAGAATGAGGAATCATGTTTTAAAGCCTGTCTTAAGATCGACAAAAGTTTGTACTATTACCACCTCACTACGATTTCTCCCTTTCTCCTTCCCTGCGGTAAGTTTAATTTGGGTTTGTGGAGTTTTTTTGTTTGCTTTTTTATATTTTTGCCTTTGACCCTCTTTTCCCTTTGGTCTTCCTCTGTATTAACATGAGACTGGACTTCTGAAAAAACTACAGCCAGGTTCATACCAGGACACAACTGTATCTGACGGAAAAGAAATCTTGAAGGGGCGTTTGTCTCCTAGACAGTAGTGACGCTGAACAGAACTACGGATGACAGTGGAAATCCAGCTTGGCCTGCTCTGCAGTGCCATGCTTTAAATCAAGGCAGGGATAATCCTTTGCCCTCTAAGCAGAAGAATGGCAACGTGGCCTATGGAAGAAGTATCATCTTGGCACTGCATTAATGGGAGCAAAAAGCAACAGATTTTGTTTAGTGCTGATGTCCGTGTTTGGAAAAGTAGTTAAAGTAGAAAAGGATCCTAAAATAGAGTGCTATGGAGAGGGGGAATATTTGCAGACTCCAAATGTCCCTCTCTCATAAGAAAACTAATAAGGCATAACTATTTTGCACTGCAAAAGTACAAGCCAGAGACGACCTGATTATGGCCCAGGATGTTAAAATAATGGAGCAAAGATTTCTGAATGCAGGTTACTTTCTACAAAAAATAGGCAGAAGGAATTCTAATATTTTGAGCTGAAATAACAGAGAACATTTCTGAGTACACATGTTAGCTATTGCAAAAACATGCTTGGGAATGTCATCATGCTTTTGTTATTTGGAAGTCTTGAAATTAAGCCTGGATGTTTTTTTAAAATATGCATTGTAGCTCCGACAGCTTAAATAAAAATGGACTTAAAGAGATTTAAGGTCCTAGAATTTTTGGACTCAAGGAGTGAATCAAGAAGTCAAGAGTAAAGAAGTGCCCTGTGAGAAGATGAGGTGCAGCAGGAAAGGTAACATCCAAAGGAAGGAACCTCATCCCCTCGGGCAAGGGCAGGAGTACGGGCTGGCCCATCTCAGTGCCGCAGCACATGTCTCCAGGACAGTGAGGATGGAGAGCACAGCGCAGGTTTGAGGGCATGGACACCCTCCTTCTGCCCTGCGCAGAGGAGCTGTCTGACACTTCTCCACTGCTATTAGATAAATTGACACTCACTTTCAAAAGGAAATGACACCAGAATTAGTTCCTGGATGAACTTATTACATTTTCTTAGACAGTGAGACAAGGAAATGTCTATAACACTAGAGGAAAGTGTTACAGCTGTTCCATACTGCATTTACATGGTGTGTATGCAGGTCACGCTGCTGACAGCTGAGAAAAGCACACTTGGTTTCTCACTTTGAGTTCCAGTTCCTAAAAGCTTTATAATAAGCTACCATCTGTCTGCCATTTAGTGCACGAAATGAAATAAGGAGAGTAGCCTGAACTGCGTATCTATAGAACAGGTGTCCATATCACAGGAAATTAGCAGAGTAATTGGTAAAGAGGCCAGAATCTCTGGGGAGATGTCGTCTAAGTAACCTTTCCATAATGAATGGAATTAATTTAATTTTTTAGGTCATTAAACTGTGGAGGGCTTCTGTTTGATTTCTTTATCGTTTTTCCTGAACAAAATTATCTTAAGAGTCCCTAAAGTATTGCCGTTCTTCTAATACTGGGCCTCACATGATGGGTGCTGTGGGCTTGTTCAGAAAGTCTTACTTGGGAAGGGAGATAAATATACTTGTCAAATAAAAGGAGGCAAAATATAAAGAAAGATAAGTTGCTATCTTTTCAAAAACTGTATTTCTAATTGTGATAATTAGAAATTATCAGTGTCAGGTAAAAGCGATGTGAACTATTCAGTAGGTGAAAGTGTAACAGCGACAGGTTATAGCCAAAAGGTAAAAGAGGACAAGTCTTTCCCATAATAAAAATATACAATATCTTAGTAATATGATATGTCAGAAAAAAAAACACAACCTGCTTTTGAGAAAATCTTTTCACATTAAAATCCCAAATGAACAACAAGAATTATTTTAGCTAGAACAGATTTGTAGTGGGTGTTTTTTGTTCTACTTGTTTCTCTGAGTGAAACCTAAAATAGATTCAATAGTTCAGTACTTTTCTGACATTTAGAGTAGTAGATGTTAACCCCATCCCCACAGAAACCCATTTGCAGTTTCATTAGAAAGATAAGGGACTCCAGAAGGGATGTTTCTCAAAACACTGGAAAGCCTGTATTACATTAGTAATGGTAAGAAATGTGTATTTTAATGAACATATTTGAAGTAAAATATTCCATAGATTTGGGGCTTCCAGCTGGTGTAAGAATCCTGAGGTTATTAATAACCTGAAAATATTGTGAACATGACCTTTAGCTTTCACATGTGAGAGGCAGACTGGA
Organism: Crypturellus undulatus; assembly: GCA_013389825.1. NCBI lineage: Eukaryota > Metazoa > Chordata > Aves > Tinamiformes > Tinamidae > Crypturellus > Crypturellus undulatus. The sequence continues at coordinate 18,117 of VWPW01020717.1, forward strand.
TTTCCTCCCTCAGCATCACGGTGCATCATGATCGCGCTGTTGCGGTTACTTCTGCCTGAGATCTCTCAGTTGTGAAAACCTCCCTTTCACTACACAGAAGTCAGTGATGAGCCACCTGCTTTCACAGGAATAGATGAGCTTCTATAACATTCAAACTTGTTGCTAACCTTTCTAAACAGAAAGAAAATATCATATTCAATCAGTTGAGAGAGCTCTCAGTGTAACAGTATGCAGGAGTGGAAGGGGAGCAACTGGAATTTAATTTGTAAATGAACTCCTCACATACCTGTTCAAAATAAACCCCAGCGATTCTGACAATTTTTGCATCATGTGCAAAATGTGTAGATCCATGGATCCTCTGCAAGCATTGTTCTGAAAGGGAGAAAATAAATAATAAGACCTACTAAATACAGAGATTTTAGAAATCCTGCTTCTAATCCTTTGGCAATGATATACTCCATGTCTTTGGGTGAAGTGGTCTAGTGAGGGGACCATTTCCACACATCCTCAGGGCCCAAAATTTCTACAGTGAAAACTTCATAGGAGTTTTGTTCCTTATTGCTATATCAGACCTAAAAATGCAAATATCAAAAGTCAATGGCTAAATATGCCCTACTTTTTTCCCGCTAGATTTCTTAATTCTGATTTCTTAATTCTGAGTGATAATGCTCTTCCCTAAAGCTTTCTCTCTGAAATATTTCAGAATGCTGTAATTTGTTTTGAATGATGCAGTGGTATTGAGCCATAGGTTGTCTTGGGAAATCATGATGTTATGGAAAATGTATTGCTGCAAATAGAGGAATATGCAAGTCAGAATAAAATCTGTTCTGAAAGCAACTGTGGCTGCAGGAGATTTAGCCCGCAGATGGGGTGCACCGGCAGGGCCACGGATGCAGGGTCACTGTGCGCACAGAACCATCCTCACCACCCTGCACGCAGCCTGGCCAGGCTGGCAGTGCCCTGGGACAGTAGGACCCTTTGTGCCACCAACACTCTGTACCCACATCTGCTTTTATGTCCCTCTCCCCAGTCTGTTCATCGCACTGCTTGGTCTCCCTTCTCTTCCCTCGTCTCAACTCGGTCTGCAGAGCCCATCTAGTCAGTCCTTTCTACTACATCTGACCAAACCTGCCATACGCCCATTGACTTCTATTTCCAGGAGTGATTTTTTCTTTATCACAGTGCTTGATGTAGTCCCACGGGTAGCTCACTGTTCAGATTTTTCTATGGCATGAGAGAATCATTAAACACTGGATCAAAGCCCTTCACGGGCCTTTTAGTCTGTTAGAACTAGGATAAAGATAGTAACAGGAGAAGGGGGACGCGTGTCCAATCTGCCCTTCTGGCAGTTCCCCACAGTGCCTCCTTCCTTGTGACAAACCCTCTCACTGTTCAAAGGATGCAACCACACCATAAGGTCAAAATGTTTCTTTTCAGTTTATTTGTGGAATGTTGTTTTATTCCATGCACTGACAAGCATTTCATCTGATTGTCACAGAAGCTTTCAAGACCGAAAAAGTAGTCGGGGAAGTTGTGTGAATAACACTTGCACGACCTAGTCTGCAATGCATCTGGTATGGACAGTGACTAACGTGCAGGCTTTTTTTTCTGAGCAACGCGGTTGTGTCAACATTTCCTGCTCGCAGCAGTCACGGGTTCCTTTCATCGCAACATGCCGAGTTGCGCCATGTGACCCCTTGCTGCGCAGCCTGGAGGTACCAGGTTACGGACTGTTGTAATTCACGGCCGAAATCCTCTGCTGCTGATTCCCTTCATTCAACAGCCCAATGGCCTTTTATTTTCCTTTTTGCACCATAGGCAGCTCTCTCTCTCTCTTTTATTTTTGCATGAGCTGCCCTATCGTTAAAGAATGAAAGGGAAGCACAGAGGGGAAAAAAAGGGAGAGAGGAAAGACCAGGAGAAGAACACTGTCCAATTGCTTAAATAACATGGCACTTTCAAAGTGTCCAAGAAAAAAAGATCATCCTTCCATATTAATTTTTTAAATTTATTGATTTCTATTGGAACCTTGCTGTTTGATGTGGAGGCAATGGTTAAAGAAGACTCTACTTTCCATTCCTCCTTTTTTTTTTTTAACTTCCACCCCTTGCTGGGCTCTGATACAGCGCAGATTGTTAAAAGTATTTGATATAACTGTGTTTGAAGAGCAAAGTTTGAAAAAGCAACAACCATGCAACCAATGTTTATAAGAATGATTCATTCCATGTATGCAGTCCAGTCATAAAGAAATGAAGAACAAAACTCTTATTGACTTCACTGGAAATGGGATCAAGCTGCTGTTGATGGCATTTATTCACTTCCCATCCAGGAAAAATGAGTTTTACATTTTCTTTGAAAGCCACTAGAACCTTTCAGCACTTTTTTTTTTTTTTTCCCTGAAGGCAAGTTCCATTTTCCTGTGTGGGCTGCCAGAAGAGCTGTATCTGTGGGCTCCCACATCATGCTCCTGCACTTGGCAGTTCCAACGTGTTGGTGGAAAGTGCTGGTGGCAAGAGGTGGTCTTGCATGTCACTTGTGCCATCTTGAGAAGGATGACTGGAAAGTTGGCTTTGGCCCAGTGTTGTCAGGAGTGTGTGCATAATGAAAATGGTCTGCTGCTGCTGAGGAGAACCCACCTTGATCTATTGATCCCTCTCACCCACCAAAGCTCAGTAGCCACAGCCAGGCTGCTCGTTCAGGAGAGATCGCAGGGAAATAACCACATGCAGGAAATGCTGGAAGTGAATTGCATGGTTTGGGCCAAATCCGGGCTGAGAACAGATCTAACTATCTAACAGCACTGACTACCATGTGCCAGTGCCCAGAAACATGCCCCATCACTACTTAAATCTTTAATATGGGCATAGCTAACATGACCTATATGCTTTCCCTTTTCCCCAGTAACATACTAAATCTCAATACAGAGACAACTTTTATTGCTGTAAAAGTTGTCTGAAGCGGTGCTGTGTCATGTTTTACTACATGTTTTGCTACATGACACAGCACCGCTTCAGACAACTTTTACAGCAATACATGAGCATCTTGCTTAAGTATGTATGTTCCAAAACACTCAAGCCTCTTTGGAAAAATACATTTTTCCTTGTGCATTGGGAGGCTGCACTGGACGAGATTACAACATGAAACAGCAGCGTCCTGTGGCAAGAGACTCTGTGTTTCCCGGCTCCATTACTGCCATGTCCCAGGAAACAATAGCCCCATGTTCTGCTGCTCTGTGCAGTCCCGAGGGAAATTTCCTCTTATAAGGCCAGGCTGGGTTTCTGTTTATTGTCAAAAAAGAGAAATGACTCTGTCCTCATTAGGAAAAGACACTGTCAAAATCCTTAAATTGAGCTGCATATGATAGAGGGGTAGAGTGCATAATCTCTGTGGAATATATAGATTATTATAACTTCAAATTGTTTTCATAGCCAGTCTTTCAAAAATATTGACAAATATTGTTCCCGCATACTGTCTAGCCACCCTTTGGTAAGATGTTAAACTAAATGCTTATTTCTCACACTTAATTCATTTACAAGACAGACTAGGAAGGGCCTTTATATTTTTTGTCTTTGTGAAGTAATTTCAAAAATACCCATTTGAGAAGGATCGAAAGGATATTCTGGGTGAAGAAACACGACAAACAAGTGATCAGAGTGATTTTCATGACCTGAGGATCAAGAAGACAAGAAGTGACTTATGCCCTTCTTCTCACAACAAGTACAATGTCTAAGGAAATGAAGTCCTGTGAAACTACTCATTTTATGGCAGAAAAAGTAAAAACAGCTGACTCACAGAAAATAAACCGGAATTCGAGATTATGACCGCAGACATTCAGCATCTGATACAAATTGCTGAATAAGTTTGACAATGCTAGCAAACAGGAACTTCTTACTTCTTTACTGGTTTTGCTCTGACATATTTTTAAGTAAAGTATCATAATGCTGGGGGTTAGATGGTGTCCTGAAAAAACAAAGGCCTGATTCTACTGTCTGCCACACACGCAAATTCTGCCGAGGCTGTCCACACTGAACTCGCTTAGCAAGGCACTCATTAACCTACAGAGAAGAGCTTTTCCCTGAGTGATTTTACTTTAGTAGATCAAACAGAGATGGTGTGAGGTCTTCAAGGGATGGAGGAAAATTGATCTTGAAGCTTTGCACAACTGAACTGAATGACCAAGTACATCTGTGCTATGATCTAACAGTTGTGGTGATACAAATGAGGTCCTACGTATTCAAATGAAGAACATTCATGCTCTTCCTAGGGAATTCAGATTGCTTCTCTTCAGTAGAAAGATCCTGATTTATATACTTGCAGTTCCTGAGCCTGTACTGGCCTTGACTGCCCTAACTAGGGTCATAAGTTTAAAAGTACAGCTTAAATATTCAGAACTAATACTACAAATGAACACATCATTCTAGAGTGATCATGTTTTAAAAGAGACATATTGGGCGCCTGGCACAGAGGTTTCAATGATTTAAAATTATTTAATGGTGCTGAATTACTTATTCATTGTGAATAATTCATCTGGCCAATGTGGGAATTATTGCACAAATAAATTATTCATGATTTTTTTTAATTGAAATTATTATTCACCCTGCTTTTGCTCTTAGTAACATTCAGAAATCGGTCCTGAATGTTTGCTATGTCAAAGGGTTTAAAAAAGATCTTTTACATTACATTGGCTGCCTAAATTATTTTTTCCCTTGTTCTATTTATTATATTTTGAGATAGCATGAACAAAAATAACCATGAGTTCCAAACCAAAAGAAAGAAGTGAGAGAGCAGAAAAGAAGTTCCTTGTCCAGACGTTAGGTCATGAATGCTCAAGCTGTTTTATGCATTAACAGCTAAAACATAGGGAAGGAATCAATTTCCGTGTGCAGTTGCCTATATTGAGCAATGCTTAACAAACCACAGTGTACCCCTTCCTGCTTCTCCTCAGTTAGTTCAGTATTGAGTTAATCACTAAGCCAGTTCCTCTGTCTCTTTTATGATGCACAGTGGTTGCTTCTGGAGAAAGACCAGCACTTCATATGTTATCACACTGTTCTTGCTGAGATGCCACAACCTGACCCTCTATAGGGTCTTGATTTGCACAGCTCCCCAGGCTTTTCCAGGCACACTCTTCATGTAGAGAGAATTTAAGTCTGCTGATAGCAGGATTGCTCTTCTTTTGTTGCTGCTTGCGAACCTCACAGAAATGATCTATTGATCAGAAGTTAAAAACAGGTAAACTGGTAAAAGGTATGCTGGATCATCATGCTAAGATACCAGATCATGAACTGTGTTTTCTTTTTGAAAAGCAATTTTAGCTGTTGCTGGGCACTCCCAAATCCAAGATGCATCTGTGCTCTCCTGGGACCATTTTCATTACAGGCCAATAATCCAATTAAGCCATTATCTGCACTTAGCCTTTACCAAGACAAAGTGACATATTGATTTTCAAGCATTAGACAAATTGACATAACAGAGGAGTGCCATCTGAACACACATATATCTGGTAACAACTTGTTACCGAAATCCATGAGGCCTTTCTATATTCTGCCCAGGTATTGGAAAGACCTGGAAAAGGAAGAGTCAGGTCCTATCCAGCTGTGCACCTTTGCAGTTCTAACCTATACAGATTTTCATGTTTGTCAGGCATCTAACTGTTTAGGACCATGTTTATAAGACAGACGTATATTTATTTGCATGTATGTTGAATCCTCCAAAGCAGGTCCTGATCATGGAAGGAGAATGGAGACAACAAAACCCATGGTGACAAACCCCGAAACTAGTTGTCTCTTGAGGAATCATTGCAGAAGAAACTATGCTTGCGGATAGAGATGCCATGCAGACTACTCTCACTTGCCTGACTTTCTTTGCAAAACAAACCCAAAATGCAGGGCCTGTAAAGGGTGCCACACCCAATTGCTAAACTCCTATTAACATTGGCAGAAACTTGTAGCCCTGTCCTTTTTCAACTGAGCTTGAAAATTAAGCTCAGCTTCAATGACACCACTGTTCAACACAGGACCTTTGCCAGCAATAAAGTCAGACCAAGAATGGTAACTGAAATATTTATTCACAAACACAATTTTTGGTTACACATGGTCTCTCTCTGCACACGCATTTTCCAGTTGCCGTACTGAATGAAATGACTTAAGTTTCCTACTTAATGTTATTTCTGTTTCAGTCACTTGGCTCTTACTCCTGCTCCTGCTGTCAGACTGCCAAGGGGCAAAGAGCAACCCCAGGTCTGGGAGGCAGATGCACACTTGTCAGACTGATCAATGAGCAAGGTGGCAGCCAGAGCAAGTGTCTTGTTCTGTTACTTACAAAGCTGATTTATTGTATTACCCTCTAAAGACAAATGAGGTCTGGAGTCAAAGTGAATCTTCTAGTTGAATTATACAGCTTCCCAGAGGGAGATGGTCTTAAAAGCTCAGGCCATATGAAGATGACTGTAATCTGAAAGCAACTCTGGTATCACATTAACATGGGCATCTCCCTGTTTTTTGCTCTCTTTACCACCCTGTGAACCCAGCATCTGTTTCTTTATATAGTAAGATAATTACCCCTACTTCTGGCACAAGGCAAGTCAGGCAGAGAGCCCTCCTATTGGAATTGATGGTGCCCTAACGCTACTCGTGAGCCATGGCAGCTCCCAAGCAGTTCGAGTTTGCCACCACCCTGGTGCAGTCAAACACACAGCCTGACCTTGCCACCAGGAGCTGCGTCCTCAGCAGCGGGAGGGAGCCCGTCCTGGGTGGTGGTGAGATGGGAGATACTGGGAGGCCAGGGCCACCTGGAGCAGCCCAAGCTGGAGCAGCACGGTCAGGAGCCCTTGTCCCTGATGCCACCTGAGAAGCTCTCTGGGACAGTACTCCCTCTACACATGCACTGCCTGCACATGCCTCTGACTCCACAACTCACATGGGATATTTTGGGGGTGCAGCTTGTGGGATCAGGGCAGTCGGCCTCCTGGGCAGTGATAGCAGGTGCTCATGCTCTCTTGAGCTGCTTTGCAAACATTGCAGACCTATCTCATGTGGAAACCCATGCTGCAGATCTTTATGACCATCTTGTTCCAGGGAATAGAGGTGACTGTGTGCCACTGGCTTTGGGAATAGGAACACAACTGTAGGATCCCATGGGAGGCGAAGGTGGACATTAGCTGTTCCTGTCTTCCTGTGAGAAGAGGGCAGGCCATGTCTGGAAAGCAGACCACCACTCTTGACAATTCTTCTGGAGGTGGTTTCCCATCTGGAATGGTAATATAAAAGATAACACACTGCAATACTCAAGTTATTCTGTTGTCTTCTTAAAATACATTTCTTCTGGTTATGCTGAACTCCTTATGAGGGCAGACTAAGTGAGCTGGGCCTGTTTAGTTTGGAGAAGAGAAGACTAAGAGGAGATTTGACCAACAGGTTCAAATACCTGAGGGGTGACTGTAGGGAGGATGGGGCCAGGTGTGGTGGCCGGTGGCCAGACAAGGGCTAAGGAGTACAAGTTGAACCACAGGAAGTTCCACCTCCATGTGAGGAAGAACTTCTTTACTGTGAGGGTGACAGAGCCCTGGCACAGGCTGCCCAGAGAGGCTCCGTGTGGAGTCTCCTCCTCTGGAGATCTTCCAAACCCTCCGTGGCAGGGATGCCACCCTGTGTCACGTGCTCTGGGTGCCCCTGCTGGAGCAGGGGGGTTGGACTAGATGATCTCCAGAGGTCTCTTCCAACCTTCAACATTCTGTGATTCTGTAAGCTGCTCAAGTATTGGCTAAATAGCACAGCAACCTTTAAAAAGCTTCAGCCTTTCTTATATCATTCACAAGATCTCTGGAGCAGTTTCTGTAAAGAGGAGACTTGGCAGATATATCAAACACATTTTATAAATATTCATCCCAATTGTATAGATGCATGTTCAGATCAAAGCTTTGAGAAAGCGGAATGAATGACTATTAAAATGCCCTGGATAACACCTGAGAAGGGTTTATTTCACAGTGCTGTGTTTGAAAGTATGCCAGTGAAGACATGCCATATAGATTAAAATAGTGCATAAGGTTCAGCTTAAACCAATAAAGAACAGAAAATTAAACATTTGAATTTTGTCTTTAAACCATTCATTAAAACAATACTCACCAGCAGTGCCTGCTCCATTCAGTGCAGTGAATGTGAGAGATCAGCTCTGAAGTCTAATGTTTTAGACAAACTGACAGAAGGAACAAAGACTGGTCCATGGCAGGAGGGTACTCTGGGTAATGTAACTGAGTCCTTATCTGGAGCAATAATTTCACATGCTGCTTTTTGTAACTGTTCAGGGCTGCTCTGAATCTAAGGTGATGTCTTTGGCAATTCTTATACAGAATGCATTCATTCCCTTTGGAGATCTGGGTCAAGCCACAAAGGACTGGAAGCAAAAAGACGTCCGCTTTCACTCCTTGACACTATCTTGCACTCATAGGTTTCCCGGGGTGGAGTTAAATCATCAGATACTGAAGTTTTTCAGTTGTAACTCTAATTAGAGACCAGCAATTCTCCGTTACCGCAAATCCACGAATACTAGATGGTACTTGAAATCCTGTCTTGTTCATGACCCATCTCCTAACGGGATCCAGTTTCTTAAATCGGTGAGCCTTTTTAGTTCAGTCTTTTTCAAGAATCTTTTTCACATTTGTATGAGGAAGAATAGATCCTTAGATATTTCATAGATATGTAGATGGATATATAGCCTATATGCACTTGTTTATCTCAGTCATCATTTTAACATCCCTTAAAATCACATATGCTCCCACATACACACATACACTCAAGGACCCACCCACCGCTAGCTGAAAATCATTTCTCTTTTAATGTAGGATAAAAAACACTCCTATTCTTCAGCAGTGTGCTGTCATAAACAGTGAATTAAGAACGATCCTTTCAGGCTTGGCTTGTTTTGGGTTGCTGATTGCTGAATCCTAAGGAGAGCTGAGCATAATTTTAGTTTACTCTCCTTTATGAAAGGAGCTAAGGACCTGACAGGATCTTGGGTGTCTAAAGCTCCGTTGGGCGTAATACTATGTCACCGGACCTATTGAGATCCAGCTGCTATTTAGGTATTTATGCACAGACCACTCACTGTAAAGCATATAGGTGCTGCAAATAAATAAAAGAAGAAACTCCCCAAAACTTGGAGATTATGTTGTGGAGGTATTAGCAATATAACATATTCAAACTATAGGATACTGATATTTAGGGATCAATTATGTCTTACATGCACTCTGTAAAGCTCTTGAGTTAATTCTCACCTGCTGCAAGTGTCTGCATCTGTGCTTAGAGGGGGCTCTAAACCCCTCTAAAGATAACTGACAGCAGGAGCATGAGTAAGAGCCAAGCGACTGCAACAGAAATAGCATCAAGTAGGAAACTTAAGTCATTTCACTAGAAATTTGACTCAAAGTAGAAGAGTGTTAGATCAGGCCCTTGATTCTAAATAAAAACAAAAAAAAAGATAACAGACAGTAAAATATTAAAAATCTTGCTAGAATCAAATTCTAGTGGATGATACTCTCTTCATACTCCCACATATGGAGAGAGTTACTGTTTTAGCCTATATTTTTGTGTTTAATCCTAATTCTCTTGCATTGCAGCTACTTCCGTGCAGTTGTAAGACGCAGGGACTGGAAGGGTAATCCCACTGTAGCACAACGGAAAAGACATCTGCAGTTTCTCATAAATTTTTATAGATAGCAATATTCTTTTGACTAGAGTTCTTCAACAATTTTGATAAAACTCCATATTTTTCCTATTCAAAAGGCTATCTTTCACAATAAAACAATATGTTTTACAGGAAGTTACAGACACTACTGTAGTTTACAGGTATTGAATCCTGCTGGAGACAGTTGAGATAAAAACTACACTGTTGCTTGCTATGCAAAATGGACCACATATGTTTTCTCACTTACAGTACTAGGGTTTGCAAGACCAATATTTTTAGCCATACATTAGGAAAACAACTTGAACATTTTTTTTCAAGCACATGGGTTTAACCTGTAGCTCAATTATTATAGAATCTGTGGTATTTAGCATAAAGATGTGTTCTTTTTTAGAGTCAAGGAACAAAAGGATGTAAGAAACAACATTAGGTCAACCTAAGCATTCGTAGTGGGAATGGTTTCCTATTCCTGGGGGGAAAAAATTCTTAACTAGAGGCCAATGTTGTGCCTATCATAATTAGATGAGGGCACTGCTCATGAAGCTGAAACTGATTTGATTTCTAGACATTTGTGGTGAATCACACATAACAAAGTCCAAATAGCTACGAACATTTTCTAGGGAAACAACAGGCTCCTGACATGGGCAAGACTGCAAGGAAGACATAAGAATATGTAGCTAATTGATAGAGAAAGCAAGAAAGAGGAAGGAAAGGCAGCTAAAATAAGCACAGACGTGAACAGGGAGGAAATAATATGAAGCAGTGAATAGATAACATATTGCTTCAAGAGAAAACAGGAAGAATAATCCTCAGAGAAAAATGGCAGGAAAAATGTTAAACTCAAAAAACCTGCAGGAAAGGTCACTGTGGAGAAATTTCTGAATGTCTGTAAATGAATGCACACAAACATGAAGCCTGGAGCTAGTGGTGGAAGCACATTGTGGCTGATGTCTATCACATTTGTTTTTTGTATTCATGTTATCACAATAGAGGAGAATGTTTGACTAGTAGTATCTATATACTAGCATTTTTTCATTTAACTCTATTCTCTTTGCATATTTCAGAGCACTAGTTAGGTTTTGATTAGGTCATCATCTCTCACAATTGACTGATTGCAACATTATTTGAGCAATGAAGTTTTACAATCCTCTCCTTCCTGATTATTTAAAACAACCATGAAGCTGGCAAGCCTTGGACCTTGCTGATGAGGCCCTGGGACATGAGCCCTGGTTTATGAAGTGTTAGAGGGAGACCCCCTTGCAAAACTCACCCAGGGCCACACGCATGCACACCAGTGCAGCTTTAGAGAGAAACAGGCGTTGTTTATTCATGTTTCCCAGGAGGGAGTTGGATGAGAGGAGTGCAGGGCAGTAAATATCTATAATAAGTGCTGGGTGTAGGTGTTACAGTAGCAAAAGGGAAGGTTAAAAGGTGAAAGGGAAGCTCTGTTGGAGTAACGTTCCCCTGGAGCAGCGCCAACCCCACAGCAGAGCTGCTCCCTGGCCAGCCTAGCAGCAACGTTGCTCGTCTCTGGCCTGCCCAACGCCCCCCTGCCTTTTCTTGGGACCGCGCCACGTGCCTTGAACTAGAGAAGCAGAGAGAGCAAATACTAGCAAATGTGCTAATGACTGCTCAGAAAGGCTTCTAAGAGGTATATCAGATGCACGAAGGTATGTGAGGGGTAATATGGCAGAAGGAATGGTGTGTGTTGAAGGCAGGTTACTGTTCGCAGGAAATCATTTACTTACAAGTCACACCTCTCTGTGAATATTTACTGTCCTTCAGGCACCTTTGGGATGGGATTGAACAAGGTCTGTAAGTGCCTAGTATGGGAGAAAAGGAAGTGAGGGGGAAACACAGCATCCATACAGATATGTCAATAGGTGACAGATGTTGGAAATAAATGGAGGCTTCCCAAGGGACTATTAAGGAATCGGGAAGGAAACAAAGCTCACATCAAAGTGATTAAACCTGTGGGGTCATACAGGAACACTTCAGATAGATTAAAAAGCTTGTGGAAACTAGGTGTTTCCATAGGAGAGACGTTAGCATTTTTTGGACTGGATTAAACTGGTAAAGCAGCAAAATAACATCTATAATGTAGAAAAGACACCGATGAAGCTCAGCTTGCGCTGCATGAAGAAATGCTCTTTGTTCTTTAAGATGTAAATTTCAGCACAGTGTGTGAAAATTTAGCTACTTAGGCCTGCATTAGACTGAAAATACACTTTGTATACATCAATATAAGACTTTGTGGATAAAAGAGCATATGTAAGGGCACAAACATATTATCTGTGGATGCCTGAAAATATGAAGAATAAGAAAATAGTTCAAATTGATTTAAACTGTGTGAACACACAAAAGTTATGTCAAGCTTTGGCTGGCTACAAGACATTCCCAGTTCTATGTCTGCTGGTAGGTTTGCTCTGACCCTTGGATAATGTTTGACGGTCTGTGGCAGAAGGGATTCCTGTGTGGAGACAGGATGTTCTCAACAAGGCATCGCACCTCTGCCCCTCTCTGGGGTGTGGGAGCTAGTATGGACCTGACACTGCATTTCCCATTGAACTCACACGTTTTCCCAGCTAGCAAAGTTCTCCAGCCTTTCCCAGGATCGATTCAGCTGCTGCAGTATCTATTTGTAGTGCCTCGTTGCATAGCAGAATACCGCAGGGGACGGACTGCGGGCTCGGGGACACTTCCACTGTGCCCTCGAGGCTGAACAGCTCGTGCTTTGATAAAAATGCAAAACCTACGCATAACACTGAGGTCTGCAGGTTATTGACAGGAATAAAATGAAGTAAAATTCTGCTCATAGTGGTCCTCTTTTTAAAAAAAATGGAAAGGAAAATGACAGTAACTGCTGTTTTCCAATAACCATCCAAACTGTCTGGAAGTCTAAATATAGCCTCATAGGAGGTGGGTGGAGTGTGCATATGAGAGAAATTTTATAAATAAACTCTGGGCTGGTGTGGCAGGTTCAGAAAATTGCAAGAGTCAAAGGCTGCCAGGATCCCAGCAGCAGCCCAGCCGCGATTGCCAGCCAGACCACTGCCTGCCGAGGGTTTCTCAGGAGCAATGGGATGGAGATACCTGCACAATACCTAAGCGAAGCCTCGCGGGCGCGTTCAGCGGGGTCCCTGCGCGGCTCCTCCACGTGGCCCTGCCACACACTGCCCCTGCAGTGCGGCTGTTCTCCTGCTTGGGACAGCACATTAATCCTCTTATTAGTCCTGTTACTACCAGGGACGCCTGCTGCTTCCTCTGCTTTGCCAAGGGCTGTCTGCAGCAGCACAGGCCTGGGCCGTGTCCCCAGCATCCTCCAGCTGGCTGTGCCACACCAGGGCTCCTCCTGCGAGGAGCATCGTGCTGCCCACTGCCCGGGGAAGGCGTCTGGCTGAGCTGGAGATCCCGCAGCGGCGATACGGCCTGGGCAGACCATGCACAGGCACTGTGGGCCAAGACACGGCAGATGGGGTGAGGAGGAGGAGGAGGAGGAAGAGGCTGTGAGCAGCCAGCAAGACCCTTGGGTGATGCAGCCTCTGGGACCTCCAGCATCAGTACCCAATGCTTTCCTGTGCAAACCCAGCTGAGTGACACAAGCAAGCAGAAGCAGCAAATTTATGAGTTTTTCTACTGAATGTCATTTGACTGGTTCATTTAAATCTCCTGCAGGAGAATTCAGTTCCCAATATTTGCTGAACACATCCAAATGTGTTGAGTATTAGTGAAATAATGAACAAAAGATATTCAGACTTGTTGATTTTTTCCATAACTATTTTTGTTTTACTTTGTATGCATATGTAAACTCACATTTACATTTAGTCACTAACTAAAATGCGATTGTTTGAAATGAAAGTATCATCTGAAGCGCTTTCTTAAGCTCATCTAAAAGAATTCTGGGAGAGATGGTTACAAAACCCTCAAGTTACAAAGTATCATAGTCAAGCACTGACCGCAAAGCCTGCAGTCCAAATTCTGGTCTCAGAGCAGCATAAATGTACAGTAATGCCAATGGTTTTGGTGGAGCTACTCCAAATTTACACAGCAGTAACTGGGAACTGAATTTAGAACATTGTCTTTAGTTTTGTCCGAAGATGTGAAAGCAGAAAAAAATGTCTTTTCAACATGGATTCCCACAGAAATTCAGAGGATCATCAAATTGAATCATCTCCCCAATCTCCCTCCATGCCTTCTCTCAATTAAAAAAAGAAAAAAAAAGAAAAAAAAAAAGCAACTTAGAATCCACAGAATCCACAGTGTTCTGCCAGCTCACATAAAAAGAGAAATGTAACACCTGTATTTCCTGACATCCACATATTAAGATTAGACATAGATGTCTAACGTTGACTGTTGACTTTTACACTGTGAGACATTTGATACCCTTTTTTCATAGTAGTATTGTGAAGATTAATTAGTTAGTTAGTGTTCAAAGGCTTTTTAAATATGTATGTGAAGTATAGCAACTACAGCATTAATAATTGTAAAAGATCCTTACGTTGATAGCAGAACTCTGGGTTTGGACCTTTTGATCTTTCTCTGTTAAGATTAAACACTCAGGTTTAGGTTGAAACATAAAGTTTCAGTGTCTGTGGTGAGCACGCGGGACCCAGGATGTGGTTAGAGGCCTCAGAATCCTTTAGAGTGGCACTTCGGTGTAGGGCCTCGCCTGGATGGGGACTTACCCCTGATTAACTCCATCTGTGGACACTCCTATTCCAGAATAATGGGAGGAAACCAAGGCCTTAGGCTTGAGGAGCATTGTCTCCCTCTCTGTATTATCCTTGGCTGTGACCCCAGTGACGGGTTTACACATCTGACAAGGAAGCTGAGGGCAATCTGGCAAGCGAACACAAGGAATGTCTCCCCGGGCAGCAAAAAGGACCCATAGGCTGGGATGTTTCTCAGAAAAAAAAAAAAGTCTGGCATGATCACGTTTACATACAGGAATATGGCAGGCTTCCCTGAACTGCTATGCGTGAAGAGGAAAATTAGAACCGGCTGTGTCTGCAAGGGCCATAAATAGAATACATTTCTCAGGGAAACAGCCAGCAAAAATAGAAGTACAATAATCTTCAGCTTAGTATTTGCATATTACTAATGCCTGAAGAAAGTATTAGAAGCGACAATGGCAGAGGATTATTTTTATTAGAAGAACAAAGCAGTAACAAGAATCTTGGCCATGGCATTAGGACACTCTAAGTCTCAACAAAGAAAGAGCTAGCCTGTGGCTCCAGAGGAGTATAATGATTATTGGGAATAGTTTGAACTGATATAGTCCTGAAGAGTTTAGCTGGGGATCCACTACTGAGGCCAAGACGAGTTTATGAACTTCAAAATCCTTTAAGGAAGCAGTTTCTAAAAACGAATGAAGAAGAGACTAAAGAGTTTTATTAGAATTTCTTCTGCTGGACTGTGAAATCTAGATGGTGGATTCTCTAAGGAGAGGAATGGCTCAACCCAGTAAATTAACATCAGTGTGTCCATACTGTTATAATCTTCTCTGTTTTAGCTTTTGCAATGTGAATGGCTAGGTGTCTTGATCACTGCTCCCAGCTGGCTGTGCGATCCTGCAGCTGAGTGTAGCTGAGCCACCTTATTACGGGAATGCTTGCAAAAGGAAGAAAGAAATGAAAAACAAGGTCGCAGCATTTCACGGGGCTCTTTGCTTGTTGGTTGAGGACACTGAATGGCAGCCTATGCATTTCCTTTCTACTGTAGTAGGGTGGGATGTATGCACAGCAGATAGTTGAGCTTCATTGAGATAATTTCATTGAGGGATAAGATTTTTACTTCCTTTATACACATCTGAGGAACTGGCTCTGCTTGAGAAATATAGCAAGCAGGGGATTTCTGATTTACTCTTCCTCTTCTTCCTGAAGAAATTTTGTCATGTGTGTGCATGCACATCTCTAAAGGCATTGTTCATGTTTGCAAATAGATTGGTTTTATTATTATGCGAAGCAGCAAAAGAGGAATTTGGGTTTACATTCAAGGCAAGGCAATGGCAGCCAGCCAGCCCAGTGGCACAGCCACTGACTGATAGCATCGCCCAATTTGTTATATCTCTTGTGACAGGCTTCAGTAGCTAATTCATTTGCTATAGTAACACATAATATTGGACAGTTGTAGAGATAATCACACTCTGTGTTCAGTTCACTCAGCTGTGATTAGAACTAGTGAAGTAATTACACATTTGAAGAAATTCACATGATTATGCCTCTAGCGCTCTTTCTGCTTGCAGCTCAGACACACATAAAAAGTGATTTCAGCTATCTGTTCATCACTTGCTTTTGTTTCACTAATACAGTGTGTGGAGGCACATGAGTGTCTCATTCTGAATAGTCTATACAAGCTTTGGATATTTATGATTGAACACTTGCCATCCAAGTCACATCGTGTCATCTCGGTTTCACAGACCAAAAGTTTGCTTTCAGGAAGAGGAAGAACATCCTTCTAGGTCTGCAGACTCAGAGTTGCAAATTCTAATGTCTGTAAATTTTGAAGACATTTAAAAGAGGTAATTAAAAGAAAAATATTATTTACTTAAAAGGTAGGCAAGTAAAAGTACAATAGCATAACTTTATTCTTCTGCCTAAGTCAAAATTGTGGTTCATTGAAGTCAGGGGCAATAAAAATATTTCCAAGTCGATAACAGAGGGTTAGGTTTTGCAGTCTAGCATTTTCATTTTGGAAGCTCGATGTTTTCCTGTATAAAAATATCATTTGCCATCATAGCCATTTTAGAAATTGTTAGGTGATATGAGGAAAGGAAGGAGTGTGGAGGCAGGAGAGCAGACGGGGAAATGTGACAACCCAGCAGAGACACAAGCCCTGGTCTGTGCCAAGATTGTCCTCTGGGGACCATCAGCCCCAGGGCTGGGGACATCTGGCACATGGGCATCACCCATGGGGTCACTGCCTGCAGGAATGGACTCCTTATGGCATGGGAAAAGAACATGACATGGAGAAAGGAACACTCAGCACCCTACAAACACAAACAGCACCAATGGCCATGTCCCTCTTTGGCTGATCAGGATGAAGAGCTGTTAGTAGGAAATACACACAGATATGCATACATGCACACACACATTTGAGTGTTCCTCTCTCTGTTGACCTGTATGGTTGTGTGTATATGTACAAAGATGTTGTATAGATGTGCTTGCTTTGCGTGCCTAGCTGGAATACATGCTCAGCTTTGCCCCTGGTGGGACCTGGGGCTGTGAAGCTGCAGCAGTCTCACATCTGCTGAGCTACTGGATTTGGCAACCCCTTACACAGAACTTCAAAATATAAAGTATCATCAGCTCATAATTTAGTACTAGAGATAGCAGAAACACACACGTTTCTTTAATGGTAAATTATGAGTTAGAAGAACTTTAAAGTGAAATACTTCACTCACCAGCAGTAGCAAGTAGCTTATTCACTTTCTTCAGAGCTATGATGGAAGAGGTTTTTTAGTTTTTTCCTACCCAAATACAGTAAGGCCTTTCTGCTCTCCAAAGCTACTTAATGCATGAGAAGTTGCTGAAACCAATTTGACATAATTACATTTCATTAGAACTAGTAGTAACAATTGTAGTAAAATCAATGGCCATGTGAGCACAGCGAGCTCTTCCCACCTTCCTGCCCCAGTATTTCAGGCACTTTGTGTCTGGATCCTCATGTGAGGGCACTCATGAGCCTCCCTATCCTCATTTCAGCCCAAGCAGGGCCCATTGGTGCCTGCCTGAGCTACGAGAGTGCTGGACCGCAGCCCAGCCATGGCTAGGCCTGGCTAGCCCAGCCCCTCAATCGCAGATCTCCCTGTCTCCTCACACAGCTCAGCTGCGACGCCCCATCCGCTGGGCAACAGCAGCTTGTGCTGCTCCCTGTCACTTTGGGCTGAGCATCTGGGTTTAGCTACCCTAGCACCCATGTTCTGAAGTATTCTTTTCTGATATTACCAAATACGAGTCATACTTCTAGCGCTATACTTAAGAAGGAAGGCGGATCACTTTGAGTTACTGCTTTGTGGACAGATTATTGATACATACTGTAATCAGGCCAATAGTACACTCTTCAACACAAAGCGAGACTATGACTTCATGGTTTTAAAAGAAAAAAGATCAGGACTTAATTTCTTTTTAATAAGATGTAGAAACTGAGGAGTTATCTGAAGACTGATATTATAGAATCACAGAATGGTTGAGGTTGGAAGGGTCTTCTAGAGATCGTTTAGTCCAATCCTCCTGCTCCAGCAGGGACACCTCTGCGTATTCTCTGCTTCTTCCCACTGTAGACAAAATACTTGCTAATTTGTGCTTCTTCTTCCAGCCCCTTTGCTTCAAAGCTCTTCTATTCCAAGTGAGAAAGGTTAGTTAAATCAAATTAAATGTGGGCTTAGTGACCGATGCCTCCAAGCACTTGTTTCTTGAAGATGCTGGTTCCATTACTCACAATAGAAATTTCAGACGGTTTCAGCGGGTTCCTTGTGATTGCCAGGAAAGCTAGATTTGGCAATAGAGCTATGTTTCTTCTGATTATTGGTCACTTTTCATGCATATGCTAGCCAGCAGAAAAACAAGCACCTACTAATATCATGTCAAGGTATCTAGGAAACATTTTCTGGAAGAGAAGTCAAATTCATTAATGGATACTTAATGGTTCCTAATTTAGGATCTGATCTTTCATGACTTGACATAATTCTTTCGAATATCTGGTGACATCAGTAGAGTCACAGTGGATAGAAGTCATCTCACCTTATGCATTGTTTGAACTAATGATTCTAATTGCCATTGTTGCAATAGATGATTAGGAAGAGATAATTTATGCTTTGATTTACCTCTTCAGAAGCATTATGAAAGAGTCCAGGATTATTTGTTCAACTGCGGGTGTCTTTATTGCAGACATTAGAAGCTGGGCAAGAGGATCATTTGCTGCTCAACTTGTCCTGAGGGAAGAAGTTTGCCTTTGATGCCATGCTCTTAGTTAAGCTTATTAAGTAGCATGTACAGAATTTGGAAAAAGTCAAGGAAGATTTCATAATGGAGGTTACATCTTATATATTTATTAGACTTCGGAAAAAAATAGATCAGCTGTGATTTATATGTCACACAACTTCAAAAGTATATAGAAAGTGTGTTGTGCCGCCTTTTTAATTTGTGTGTCTTACTAGCTAAGCTGCCTTTGCCAAGCTCTTTTAGAGTCCCAAATCTTTTTTTAATAAAAGATTCTGTTAGAAACTACTATAGTAATATATTTCAAATTGACATTTATCACGTTTCCTCAGGAGATTTTGAGTCTTTTTACCCTGATTATCCTCTCTTTCCTGGGAGGCATTTCCTTTTGTGACCCTAGCTGTTCTCCAGGCAAAATACTGAGTTTGCATAACATTAATTGGAACATCTGCATTTGATTGGTCATACAATGGAACCCTTAAAGTAACTATTATTTTGGCCTGACTGTATTTAATATTTTCCTGTGGCAATTCCCAGTGCCAAGTATTTAATTATGAATTTGCTTCTGAAGCACTTGGCCTATATTCTGTGCTTTAGTTCATGCAGTGAGAAACATCTTGTTTGCAACAACAGACCACCTCAGGAGAGGATCATGCTAATCCTAGCCAGAATATATTTACAATGTAACAACAAAAACAATTCCAGGTAGAGGAACAAGTATCATTCGGTGTTCTTTGAAAGCTCCTGTTTTTGTGATACAAATAAATTTTGAATATTTCACACCATTAACAGTGCAGTTTACATTCAAGATAGATGTTCCCTTGGGTGTCCTGAGGTTCTCTTGAATTTCGTGTATGTCTTGAATTTCGTGTATGTCTGTGACGCACACCGCAGCCATGGCTATGCACGGCTCCAAGGCTTGTGTGGGGGTGATGCCTTAACTTCTGCTCATAAGATGAGGTTGATATTTTTCATATGTGTTTGGAAAGCAATTATTTTCAAGAACAGCAATAAGTTTGGTTCTGCCAAAAAAACATACTAAAACAGTAGAGCTGCCCCAACTAGACTCCTCATTTGTTTCTACACCACAAGGTGCTGTAGGCTTGTGGTATAAGCAGATTTTAATTAAATCTGAACCAAGCTTTACATGCACTAACCTCTTAGCATTTTAAGCTACTGCAAATCTTACCAAAAAGCATGGTACTTACTTTGTCTATATTAGCCTATATAATTCAAAGATGAGTGTGGTTGTTTCTGTTTACCATGTGTTAGTTTTTCTCTCAAAATAGTTTATGTGAAAAACCTTCAGCTAAATATTATCATCTGTCATTCGGATATTTTAAATGGTTTGGACCAGCAGTTGGGATGACAAAATATGTTCTAATTGAACTGTTCAACTACATAATTCAGTTAAATTCAAAGACATCCAGTTGTTATGAATTCATACAGCATCATATGATTGAACAGTAATATTTTCCTTTTTAAAAGCTGGATCAGGTAAAACATGTTGCTCACAGCAAAAGCAAACACTCTCACAGAGATTTTGTTATGCTGTGGCACTGCAGCAAATCAATACTAGGATGCTGCCAGTGTGGCAATTGAGTACTCTTGTCACAGTCTATCAAAGCCATTGCAGAGAAGAGATGTCCCAGTTGTGACAAGGATTTGTTACTAGCATTTCAAACATTTATAAACTGAAGCTCTTTCAATCTCTGCAGAAAAGTTTCCCATAGTAATTTCCACAGAGAGAAGACACCCACCCAGAAAGAGAAGTTGGAGGTTGTTGATTTTTCAAAACATAATGAATAAAATGTTTACGAGCCATTTGGCAATTAGCATAATGTAATTTATCAGTAACTCAGAGGAAAATTTGGTGAAATGATATAAAGAAACCATTACTCACACATGTAAGTGATTATACTATGGAAATTTCTCAGACACATCGTGCGCACTGGGATGTTGGACTACACACTTCATGTTTTTGAAAAATGCCTGTAACACATCAGTTCTGCATCATTAGTTCACAGTGACACCCGTGCTTCCTGGAAGGGTTGATGACCGGGAGGGTCCAGAATTTAATGGTGTTGATACACTCCTGTTTTGCAAAATTTGTATATTTTCTGCTAGTGTCCACTAAATCAGTGTAAGAAAATGATAGGTTTCACCAGCATCTAAGCTGGTCCTCATTTAATTCCAAAGTTACATATGTGACATCTTGTATTTGGTATATAAAGAATCAGGAGCCTGATGCTCTAGCATCCATCATTGCCATCATTTGTGCCTGAGGAGCATGGCCCAGACAACCCCACGTCTCTGGCAGGAGCTTTGCAAACACAGCACTCTGCCTCTGGGTTCTCATTGCCTTGAGGGCACCAATACCGTCTGGGTGTGCCATGATGTCAAATGCAGTTAAGTTTAGTGCAATCAGCTCTTAAAGAACGGCTTGCAACACATAGTCTGAAGCTACTGTTCATATTGGGAACTTAGTGGGAAGAAAGGGGAATATACACTCAGCTATTTTCTTGCACCTGCATTAGATTTTGCTAGCATGGCATAATTTATTTAGATCTAATTGTGGCTGCTTTCCTTATTCAATATGGGCCAACAGGCTGAGGTGGGAATTCAGACAGCCACTTGGGTATAACGACGTGGTTACAGGCTCTGGAACTCCTCCTTTGGAAAGCAAAGTTGCCATAAAGAGCTTTCTCCCCACTTCAGTTTTAGTGAGTCTGCAAATAAAACTAAAGAGTTGATGTGGCCAATATCAGGGGGGTTTTTTTGTCTCTGAATTTCTTGTGGAAGGAAGATATGATTTTTGCTCAAGAATTTATTAATTATTCAAAGAAAAATTAAAGAATTTTATACTGTCTTAGCTCTTCTGTTTTGAGGACAAAAAGCTAATTTGATCTTTAATAATTTCTTTCATTTGAGAGGAAGAAGAGAAAACCTTAGTTGGAAGAACAATCTTCACTCATTTGTGTCAGCTCCAAGTCAGAGACTGCTATTTTTTAACTTATTTACTTTAACTTTATAACTTATTCACATTTAATAATAAACAGCTATTATATTGTTTAACATTTTAAACATATTTTCCAGTAGATCAGGACAAGGAGGGAAATGAAGTTGGAAAGAGTGGAAACAAAGAACAACCAGATATTCTTCTATGATCTTTAATGAAATTTTTTCTAGGATATTTGCACACTTGATCCTTCTGAAGAATTAGATAACTTCTGAATATCTTATGAAAGTAGATCTTAGATGAAATCCTGTTAAAATATGCACTGGAAAGATTTCAAGCAGCTCTTACAAATAGCCTTTAGCTTTGTAATTTTCATTACAGGCTGTTTTGTTATCTAATCAGCAAAAGCAATGAAACAGATTCCATCTGCATACCAGGCATGCAAAGAGGGAATAGCTCAGTCATGCAACACAAAACACAAATGCAGCCTACAAACACAGCTACAAAAATAACTCCATGAAATGCAGGCTAATGATTTATATTTTAAAATGAAGGGGTTTAGCTCCTATTACAAGTAACCTGCCTTTAACATTGCCCTGGAAGGTCACTTCTCCATGGTCTCTCCCCTGCTCTTCGGCAACCCGTCTCTGAAAGCAGGTTTTGGCATCTGGAGAATACGTGGTGCCTATGCTCCCTCTTCCTGCCTTTGTTATGCTTAAAGCTGAATTGCTCTTGGACTTGTTCCAGCTGTGACATGTTGCGGTGCCCTGGCAGCGCTCTAAGAATTTCATTTAAAAGCCAGAAAATCTGGAAGTGATGCCAGGCACATGTTTAGAGCCAGCTAGATTTGACACTTGAACTCAATGTTACCACTACTTCTCTAGGAAAAGACTTCAGGCTTTAATTGAGCAAATTAAATCACAGTTTAGCAAAATCTTCCTGCTGAATACATACTTGAGTGCTTTGCTGGGTAGCCATTGACTCAGAGAGTGCTTGGAATTTGTGATAAATTATTCACATTTCAGATAGGTCCTAGTGTTCTTTGCTATCTGTGTGATTAACAGACCAAGGTTGGGATGTGCTATAACACACACGAGCTGCTAAGGAGTCCAGAGGATTGCAGGAAGCCAGGGAGGGAAATGTATATCAGCTCGAAGCTATGCATGACGTTTCCCTCTGAATTAAATAGCTGAAAGTGTGCTCGCTAGGATATGCCTTGGGGAATTTTATGAATAAAAATGAAGGTCCTAAGAAGCTTATCTTAAAAGTAAAATACTCTGACCTGGACAGGAAAAAATAATATTTACTTTTGCTTCTTTGTAGCTGACTCTGCAGTGCTTATTAGTTGATTTTACTGGGAATTTTATTCAACTTGAAACTCAAGGAAAAAATTCTGTGTTTTGCACTAAGTAAGTGCATGAATTCAAAGATGTCTGATAGTTATTCCCTACACCTGTTCAAAATCATTTTGAAGTCAGTCCTTCTGTTCATTATCATTTTAAAGCTTTTTCCTCTAAGATCCTAAGCGTTTCCTGAAAGGGACAGACCTCTAGTTCTTTACAGAGAACAATCATGTTTATTCTGTAACTGAAGTGCATCCAAATTTGAAACTGTGTTCTTGGATACCATTAAAAGGAAAGTCAGGATGCAAGCACCTGCTATGTATTATGTTAGTGACCACTCTGATTCTGACGATAACTGCCATGGTAAAACCAACTTATTACTTCATTCTTGTCCTGTCGGTAAAAATATAAAGAGAATTAGTAGAAAGAGGACACCCAATATGCCTTGTGCCAGATATGCTGGTAGATCTTGCAGAGTAAAAGACATTTTTTTTTTAACAGAGTAACAGACAACTCTCTTCTAGAGAAACAAAAATACAATGCAATACAATAAATCAGACTGCATTCCATTAGTCTCTCTTGCTAATGTATATTTTAGAAATGCTCCAAAATACACAGCAGCTGTAAAGTTCATCCAGAAACGAAGTGAACACCCTCCACTTAAGTATAATGCAGCTTGCTATCCAATACTCTGTCTTTGCAGAATGCTTTTTGGAATGTGTAAGACTTTGTAGCAAAGTCTTACATTAATTTCTTCAGTTGTGGAATTTAAATCCCAAAGAAATGTGTTGGAAAATACGCAATGCTTCTTGCCTCATCTAGCCAAGCCAACAACAGAACAAGAAATGCTAGCATCTGCTCATTCCAGTGCAGTACTGTATGCTCGATACATGAGCCTCCCTGAAAAAGTGGTGTCTGCCTCTGAACAAAATCCAGTGTCTGCCTCTGAGTGCAATCAATGGCAGTGAAACAGAGAAAGATAGAATGAAATGAGGCTAAGGAAACTTGGACACAATTGCAAGATATTGGGAACTTGCGACATGTTGGCAAGATATGGAGGTGGATTATGCTTGAAAAATGTGATGTAATTTGAACTTTAAGGTCTGTCCCCAACCAGAGACGAGAAAGGCAACAAAGCCAGCTTCCATCTAAACTTGGCTCCCAGACTATGGGGTGTAAGGGCAGGCCCAAGTATCTGAAATGATAAATCAAGTAAAAGCTTCAGTTAGCTCAACCCTTCTGTTTAGCAAGATCTGTAAATACAAATCACAATCCTGCCCTTTGTCTGGAGCTTCCTTTTCACTTAACTCTCCTGTAACACAGAAAAAATATTGGCCTAGCAAAGCCAGATGTTTTGGATCAGAGTCATCATCGAACTCCTCTGCTGTCAGTGGAAACAGCCCCTTTGATTCACATGGGGCCCATGGGGCAGTCGGACTCTGCTCAGAGTCTGCTCACAAGCTGTTTATAAGAATGCTTCATTCCCAAATTCCTCTTTGTTACTCCAAAGGGACTGGTGTAATAATGCATGGATTGCAGCAGGTGATGAGAGCACCTCTCCAATAGGCCAGCTAGACCTTGTGGCTGCTGCAGCAGAGAAAAGAAGATTTATCTAAGACCAGGAAGCCTGCTCCCTGCCATGAAATGCTGGATTTGGAAGAAAAAATATAGAGCCTGCACTGATTTAAGGATTTCAAAAATAAATTATACTATATGTGATGTGATAGAGTGAAGTTTGTTTTATCTGACTATTCTTCCTGCATGTTGATTTGTCTCAAATGGTCTCATCTACCTCAAAATAAGAGCAGAGATGGTAGAGCTGAAATCCAATTATTGGTAGGCTTTGATTTATCTAGTAGGCAAAGGATACTCATCTTTGGATGTTAACTTTGAAGCACTGTGTGTGAGGCCTCTTGATTAGGAAAATATGTATATTTGTAGAAATTAATTTGCTGGCAGTTGCTATCTTAACTCAAGTTTTACCATATGTGAAAACTGCAGGAACTAGAGGAACCAAAACTATTTAAACAAGGAATTTTATTCAAGTAACTGAAACCAAATTCAGGCCACATCTAATACCACTCCTCTCAGAGATGAATTTATTCGATTGCAAGGATTTCTCAAGAACATTGCAACACTTTGTCTCAAAAAAAATGCAAAATGTAAATTAACATTAGCTTCACGTTTGTATTCTTTGTTTCCATTACTAGTCTAGAAACAGTCCTAGAATTTCCTAGATTAACACATAATAAAATTGAGTCTTAATGCAGCAAAGCAACATTTATCCTACAGCTATTTGGCGTCCATCTCTAAACCTGATAAAAGGATATACCTGCATATTACCTGGTGAGATTCCTATGAACCATGAGCAGGAGAGGATGCTGGAGCTTTAGCTTGGAGAGCATCACAGTGAGCAAACTGTTCTCTGCCCTTTGGAGACAGAGGACAAGGAGGTACCCAGGGCTCATGCGATTTCCAAGCCAGCTGCTGCATGAGTGCTTGAATGAGAACCAGTGTCCTCCCGGGCTGTGCTGACATGGGTAATGCACCCAGCGGATCTGTATAAAGCACTGCCTTTAGAAACGCCACTGAACAGTGTTTCCTGGAGGTCTAAAGGGGCATAAAACCAAAATCATCATGGCTCTAAAATCAGCTGGGCTCTATTGAAGCTGACTTCCTTGGGAGAGTGTGGCTTTCACATTAATAACCTTACAGTTTAAGTAAACAGGCAGAATTTTCCATCAGACCAGAGCAAGTGGTATTTTGCTACTGCTTCCCAGCATCTCTGAAATATGTAGTAATATTTCTGTAACTTTAAAAAGAAATAATGAAACTAAACTATTTACTAATGCCCATACAGGAATGGAAAAGTATTTACATTTCTAAAACACACTTAGATTTCTATTATTCTTCCTATTATTTCAGGCTTGCAGAAGTTTCCTGCTGATAATAGCAGAAATTCCCTTCCCCCAGCATGGAGGGAGATGGTGATTTTCAATAGCACTTGACATACAGGCTCATATTTTCATTTTTGCTACAGATGCATGCTCTGGGTTTAAAGTGCTTGTTGAACACAGCCACAATAACATTGTGGGGAAGCATCCCGGAACGACCTCTGCAAGCTTAAAACAAAGCACTATTAGTATACAATAGGCAACCCACAAAGTTTCCCAGAAGAATGAGCACTAACACACCATGCAAAGGATTTTTGTGGCTTCAGCACCACTGTTTTAGCAGGAAGTGAGCAGGAATAGGCTTGGTTTATTTATATATAAAATAGAAATGTATAGAAATTCATGTAATCAAGGACATGAAGTACTGGAAGTGGTTGATCATAAAGATCACTCCTAACTCTCCTTTCTCTTAAATCATTGTATACCTGGTGCAGCCCCTCTAGAATCAGCATTTATGCTAAATCTACAGTGATGTGAGAAGAAAAGGAGGGCAAATATGACAGTCAGCCTTTTTATGTGGTGTCTTTTAAGACAGGTAGTTGCTTAATATTGCTCTCCTGGCCTGTTTTTTGTTATACCATAAATAATGTTGAAATAGGAGTGTGCTTTTTCTTAAGTACCTCAACTTTCTCTGGCACTCAGGGATCTAGCTAATAGGAATATTCCAAAAGGAACAGGCCTGATTCTTCTCCCATTTATCTATCCAAGGTGTGGGTGTGCATCTGCCTCTTGTGGGGGCCAGAGCTCCTGGCACCTGCCCTATCTCTGTCCCTTCAAGCCCCATCCCTCTGTCTCTGGCCCCTCTCTGGTGTCTTCACGTCCTCTTGCTCCTCATGGCCGGCTGCCTCGCACTGTCTCCCACTCAAACTCTAGAGCGCAGCCCGTGATCCCCTGGGACCGATGAAGCGTGTGGCGGGTGCTCAGGCACGTGTCTCCTGCTTCCCTTGTTTAGTATTCCAGATTTCTGCGGAAACCAAGATGCCCAAATGCAATGTTAGCACATCCATGCTCTGGGCAGAGAAGCAGGTCTGCAGGTAGGAAGCACATCGAGCCTTTGCAGCGTGGCCAAAGAGCATTAACACATTTACCCTGACAGCACAGCAGGTCACTTTGTGTTTCATACATTCATGCAATCATGGTTAAAACTAGGAAACCCTCCTCTCTCATCCTGAAGACTTCATACTGCCTTGATTTGGACTTGGAATTGCTCCCATAAAAAGCAGCATTATTCATAGAAATATTCCCAGGCCATACTGTGCCTTGGCACAGTGTCACTCTCTGCAATTAAACCTAAATGAAGTCTTACACGGACTTTTTATGCAATTCTGGAACAAGGAGTTTTTTTCTGAGCCAAGAGGTTACCAGACACTGGTGCCTGCAGCGACAAGGAGCTCTCCGTGCAGCAGCAGCCCCCGTTGCTCAGAAGACCCTCCTGTTGCTCTTTGCTGAAACCTAGCCTTCATATCGTAGTTTAAGGTGTGATTCCTAAAAAGCCTGTCTGGGTCTGAGACAAGCGTATTTCAGATTAGACTGAGTTTACCCAAGCCAATCCTAATCACAGCACAGTTTCAACGTTTTTAACAGTTTTGAAGTTAAACCAGTGCAAAACATCACGTCCGCGGATCTGGGGAGTGCCCAGGGTATCGTGTACCCATCTGTGCAGGACCAGCATCTGGCAGGACATTCGCTGCTAGACCTCAGTTTTGTTGTTGGTATGAGCACAAGGTCTGTTGTAATCTAGAATGTGGAAAGCATGCACAGAGCAAGTTTAGTTATGTTTTGTTTTTGCTACTGTATGTTTAACTGGCCTCCATAAATGCAGAAACAAACTTCAAGGTGCTATTTCTCAACATTGTATATACTACATTTTTTTCTGGTTATGTCCCAATTAATTAAACATGTAAATTTAATCTTTAATTCCAGCACAGCTAGACTATAAAGCCCTGCCTCAATGGAAAATTACTTCAGAACAAAGAGTCACGGTGATTCACACGGAAGCTCCTTCCTTTTGCAGTAGTGAACAGTGGCCTGTGAGGATGCGGAGTCCGCACAGTGTGCCTAGCAGTCCACATCCTCACCGGGAGCCACATCGGCTCACGGCACACATTCCTCCTGGGGGAGAGGGAGCCCACACCTGCACCCATAGCTTGTGTTCCAGCAGGGACACATGGGGACTGAGAAGCACTTCTGCTACCACAGCATATAAAGAAACAAGGAATGGAAGAAAGAGGGAAAATCCAGGAAAACCATAGTGAAATATAGATGAGGAGAGAGAGAGGAGCAGCAGATAAATACAGAGTATGAAGACACACAGGGTGTGTCCACACCCAGACCAAATGAGTACAGCTTGCACAGAGGCGCAGTGCAGCAGCTGGCCGCAGAGGAGAACCGCTCCGGGGGGAAACGAGCTGTTTTAAATTGTCCTTGTCCTCCTGCCCTTTCAGTGTGACTTGTGATGCTCTGCTGCCGGATGCTTGGACTTTCAGTTCCGCAACAGGACATGGATTGAGAACAGCTGGAGTCTACCCTGCCAACTGACTAGATGTTTGTGTTGAATCCCTCAGAAATGGGGGCAGGTGACAACTGAAGTATTAGAAGCGATTAAAAAAGAGATAGAAAAAGAAGAAGTAAAAAAAAAAAAATCCTGGGCTCCCCATCACTGAGGGAGCAATTGAACCCTTGTTGGCGTAGGCTGGCAGCCAACCTCCTGGAAAGCAGCTCTACAGAGAAATACCTGTGGATCCCAATGGACTACAGGCTGATCACGAGCTGCCTTGTGCCCTTTTGGCCAAGAAGGCTGGTGGTGACATGGGGTGCCCTGGGAGGAGTGTTGCCAGCAAGTCAGGGGAGAGGATCCTCGCTCTACTCGATTCTGGCAAAGCCACATGTGGAGTGCTGTGTCCAGTGCTGGGAACCCCAGCACAGGAGGGACATGTTGGCACTGGAGAGAGTCCACAAGAGACCTACAAGGGTGATCAGAAGACTGGAACATCTCTCCTAGGAGGACAGGCTGGGAGAGCTGGGCTTGTTCAGCCTGGAGAAGGCTGACGGGCGGCATCACATCAGTGCATACAAATACCTTAGGGGAAGATGCAAAGAGGATGGGGGCAGACTCTTCTCAATGGTGCCCAGTGGACAAGAGGCAATAGGCACAGAATGAAACACAGAAACATGAGGAAACGCTTCTTTACTGTAAGGGGGACAGAGCACTGGAACAGGTTGTCCTGAGAGATGGAGGAGTCTCCCCTCTGGACTTACTCCAAAACCATCTGGACAAGGTCCTAGGGCTCTAGGTGACCTGCATGAGCAGGAGCGTTGGACTAGATGATGTCCAGAGGTCCTTTCCAACCTCAGCCATTCTGTGATTCTGGGATTCTAAGAAGTCCAAAGAGAACCTTTAATGCCATGTTCTTCTGTTGGTTCCGCAAAAGTAAGTGACTACAGGAGACTTCATTTTTAGCCATAGTGGGAGTTTTTAGTGAAACTATGAGTAGCATATCTAGATTTCAGCCCTAGAAAACAGCTAAAGCAGTACAACCCAAATCAAAAATGAAGAGAACAATATCACACTGAGGGATTCTTTTCGATGTATTTATAATATATATCTGTGAAAGACAGTTTAAAGTCTAATTTCACATTATCTTCTACAGTAGAAAGAGCTTTTTAGTTATGTTCTGAATAAAGTAACTTAAGCCAAGTTGTTAGTTTTAGCCCAGAGTGTTTGTTCTGAAATAATCTCCCATAGAAAGGGTGGTATACAAAGAACTGAAGAAAAACAAGAAGCTGAATGCCAAAAGCAAGAAAATAAATGCCCTGACTCCTTCGGTACAGCTGCCTTTGCATGCAGTTGGCCAGTGTCAGCAGTTATACTGTTGCCACTGTTAAGTCATTTTCTAAATTCTGTCAGTTTTTGTTATTGTAGCAAATCTGACCTCATCCCAGTACCATGCCAGGACCATAGAGTGAGCTTATTAACCCACTTCTTTAT
>VWPW01020719.1:635454-678902 GCA_013389825.1 Crypturellus undulatus
TGCGCGCTGCGGCCGCGGCGCCCGCCCGAGCCGCGCTCCGCTCGCCGGCAGGTAAGAGCGGCTTCGCGCGGAAAAATAAACACGTTCCTACGCGTGGGAATGAGGGAGGGCGCCAGGGGGTTGGCCGCGGCCGCCCGCGCCACTCCCGCGCGCACAACTTTTCCGCGGAAAGGCTTCCTAAGGCTCCGCTGGGCACCGCGCGGCTCCGCGCCTGGCGGAACGCGCTGCCCCCGGCACCAGCAGCCGCCTTCATCGTCATCATCCTTCTCCTCGTCCTCCGCGCCTTTGGGCTGCGTTCGGCGGCTCCGAGCTCGCCCCGTCCCCCGGCTCCGCTCCCTTCTCCTCCCGCCGCTCATCCCGCCCGCTCGCCTCCTCACTGCGGATTTTGGCGACCCCAGCGCCGCGCGGCCGCGGGGCTGAGCCCCTGCTGGGAAGGAAGCACCTGCCTGTGCCCCGGCTTCATGCGCGACACCTGGCAAACTCGCGTGCTTGTTGGTCCCTTCTGCGGTCCCCGCCTCAGGGGTGCGAGTTTAGAGCAATTTGGCCGCGGTTCTGCTCCCAGGTAACGCGTTGCCCTCTTTCCCGGGCTTGGCTTTGGCGGCTCCGTGTAGTTTGCTTGATTAAAAAGGGAAAGGATGAGGAGTAAAGAGAAGGCAAAGCTGGAGGGAGGGAATAGCCACGAGGTAGCGACATCGCTGCTGCTTTGGATTTTTTTTTTGGTGTTTCTGACTTTTGCATGCATTAAGCGTTGGGGAGGGCAAAGCAGCACGAAGGCAACACTGCCGAAAACCTCCACGATGGCCGAAAGTTCATGAATCCCTGCGGTTGTTCCTAGTGCTGTGGGAGGGCAATGAGCCTGGGCTTTTCCCCAGTGCTGTGTCTTTGGCCTGCACTGACCCGGCAGTGTCCCTGGAAAAGCCGTTTTCCTGCTCGCTCTGGTGCTTTGTGATCTGCCATGGCAAGCTGCGTTCGTGCTCAACAGGGGGCTGCTTTGGAGCAGCATTTGGTGCAACAGTTGGGAATTTTGCTCCCAGTACCAAAACTGTGGTGTCCTCGCGGCTGCCTCCGTGACACGCCGTCTCTGCCAGGAAGGTGATCGCGGGCACCGAAAAGTAGCGGGAGTCACGGGGAACCCGCAGACGTTTCCCCAGGTGCGCTGCCCAGTGCCCAAGTTGTGTGTGTCCCTGCTGCGATCGGCTGCAGGGCTCGATCGAGCGCAAGCAGGGAGAGCAAGAGAGCAGCGGCTCGTTTGCCTCATTAGCGGCAAAGCAGATGCTGAACAATGGCATCCGCTGGGCTAACGCTCGTGCGAGCGCGGGGCTGTTCCCCGACCCCTGTGATCCTGCACTGTTGGAGCAATAGCAGATCCTCTGATATTAGAACAAAAGGTTCTTGCATCAAATCTGCTTAGGGGTAGAGTATAAGCAAGGTTGATGATCTGTTATGAAGTGAGACAACACTGTTTTCCACACCAAGCGGTGCTTCCCTTACTGTACGTGTTGTATGTAGGGAAATAACTTCATTCTTTGCCTTTCCCTAGACGCAAGCAGTCACTTTTAATCTCCAGGATAAAAATCTGTTCCAGTGCAACACCAAGAAAAAGACAGATTGTTTCTGGAGTGCTGGGTTAAATCACTGACAGGAAGACCTTAGGACCAGCAGGGTCAAAGCACTTAAAAAACAACTAATCTGGTGCTCTCGTAATCCAAACGCATCATCCCTGTGCAGGAGGCTAAAGCGTAATGAGCAAGTTTTGACTGCAATCTAAATTGGGGGTTTTGGTCAGGAATCTAACTGCAGGGTAGATATATCAGCTTGTGGGCTTAACTGAGGTAAGTGATACACTTACTGTATCACTTTACTGAAGAAAGATTATGTCATGGGCACTTACGAGTGATCTGAGTCTATTAATTTTTTTAAAACACCTTTCCAGTTTTTTTTCTTGTTTATTTTGAAACTATTTTAAACAGCCTAGGGATGCAAAATGTGGTCATGCACCCTTTATTTCTTTTGTTAATTCTTCCATAAGCTCCTAGCTGAGGAGCAGCTGATACTCTGTTACTTGAAAGTTTGCTGGAGATGTCTCAGATACAGCTCTGCATCTTTATTAATGAATAGCTCAATAAATGATCTTATCC
Organism: Crypturellus undulatus; assembly: GCA_013389825.1. Classification (NCBI taxonomy): domain Eukaryota; kingdom Metazoa; phylum Chordata; class Aves; order Tinamiformes; family Tinamidae; genus Crypturellus; species Crypturellus undulatus. Next base: position 637,593 of record VWPW01020719.1, read on the forward strand.
TTCCAGTACCAGCTCTACTGAGATGCATTATACTAAAGTTTAAAAGAAAGCAAGTCATGTTTCTGTTGGGATCCGCTCATATGTTAGTTTTGCTTTTTTATTTTTGTCACAGTGAGACTCTTGGAAATTTAACTGTTCCTGATTCTTTCTTGGGAGAAAGTCACTTGGCAAGATTCACATCTCAGTCAAGGCTGCCAGAGAGATACAGGGAATGGGTGTGGGGAGAATAGCAAATAAATCGTATCATGGTGATGCTTGACATTCCTTTTTTCCTTTTTTCCCCCCGCTCTGTGTCCTCCTGTTCTTCCCTGCAGAACCAGGTGTAGGTGGCAGAGCTGTTGGCCTGGCAGGGCCGCGCCACCCTTCAGTGGTGGCCCTGGGCCCTTCCGTCCCTTTGTGTGCTTGCTCATGTCGCAGCTCCAAAGCTTGGTCCCATCACATGCGCTGATAGGGTCCTGTGCCTCCCTAGAGCCTTCCCAGGGAATCGTGTGACTCCTCATCCGGTCACACCTGCGTCTCCCGAGTTGCTGTCCCCAGGAGATGGCTGGTGTGCTGGGGACACGGGGTCCGAGGGGCTGGCTCTGCACCCGGCCAAGTGGAAGCCCCCAGACCTGCTGGGGCTCGATGCCACCATGGGCCAAATATGGGACAAGGTGGGTTCTTGTGCCAAAGACGTCCCTGTTGGGGCTCTTGCCAACTGCTGTTCTTGAGCAGCGTCCTGTAGCTCTGGACTGATTTACTCATCTCTAAGCAGTGCCAGTGTGAGGCTTTTCAGGGCTTTAGACAAAACCAGTGTTTACTTGTGCAGAATACTTAGCCAATGAAGAGATTCCATGTTACAGCCCAATTTACAAAAGGTTTAACAGGTCGTTTTTGTCAATTAGACCAAGAAAAGGAATAACTAGCGTACTTTGTGTTTGCGATTGGAGAAAACTTGTATAGCAAATGTAATTTAATCTTTGAGTAGTGAATAGCAATAACCTACAAGTATTTCTTTTTTAATCGAATTTTTAAGTGCATGTTTTATTAGACTCTTCTTATGCAGATAACAGGGTATTATTTGGGAAGGCTTTACAAATAACATAGTACTCAATTAAATGTATTTCCATTTCTATGCTTCCTATAACAGGAGTGTGAAAACCCAACTAGCCATCTGTGAAAGCCCACAGAATTGCCTAGAATATGCAGCAGGTGTTGTTGCCGTGCTCGGTGGGGATATGTTTGTGATCTTCTATTTTTATTTAATTTCGGGTAAAGCTGATGTAGCTGGTATAGCACTCGCTGCCCAGGTCATCCCAGCACTGCTGTTTGCCCCTTCCTGGGCTCTGTTAATGAGTAATCTGCCCGGAACAGGGCCCTTTCCTTGGGTTCAGTCCCTCCTTCCTCCGTGCCCTTCTCCAGCTGAGCCATCATCCCTGGCTCCTTGCAGCACTTGTGCTGCCCGTGCTCGCCGTGTGGCAGCCAAGGCGGATGTTGGAGCTTGCGCAAACCCTAAGCCGTGGCGGCGCTCCCAGCGGTCGCTGTCAGGGGTCCTTCCTCGGCTGCGGTTGTTAGGCTCGTGCCTGGGCTGCGTTCTGTTNGGCTCTGTTGATGAGTAATCTGCCCGGAGCCCTTTCCTTGGGTTCAGTCCCTCCTTCCTCCGTGCCCTTCTCCAGCTGAGCCATCATCCCTGGCTCCTTGCAGCACTTGTGCTGCCCGTGCTCGCCGTGTGGCAGCCAAGGTGGATGTTGGAGCTTGCGCAAACCCGTAAGCCGTGGCGGCGCTCCCAGCGGCCGCTGTCAGGGGTCCTTCCTCGGCTGCAGTTGTTAGGCTCGTGCCTGAGCTGTGTTCTGTTAGCAGGCACTTCGTAGCAAGCTGCAGGGAAGTTGGTGATGCTCTGCAGAACGGGGCGTNCAGCCAAGGCGGATGTTGGAGCTTGCGCAAACCCTAAGCCGTGGCGGCGCTCCCAGCGGTCGCTGTCAGGGGTCCTTCCTCGGCTGCGGTTGTTAGGCTCGTGCCTGGGCTGCGTTCTGTTAGCAGGCACTTCGTAGCAAGCTGCGGGGAAGTTGGTGACGCTCTGCAGAACAGGGCGTGCGTTCGTGAAGAACATGTGTTTGGGAGTCAACGGCAAAATGAACTGCCTCAAGGCTGAGCTTCAGGCAGAGGACAGAGCTCTCAGTCCAGCTGCTAAAACCCTGTTTGCCGAAAGCTTCCCAGGTGTGAGTTATACATTGATTTATTGAGGAGGGGTGCTGGATCTTTTCCTGGAGACCTTGGGTGGGATCTCTGCATTTGCCACAGGCAGGAGGAACCTGTGGCTGATGAGCCAGCTACAAACGAGGTGTGAATTCATCTCACATGTCTCTTTTCTTTTTCTTTTTTTTTTTCCAAGATATTATTTGGTAACATTGAACTTTGTGTTAGTGGAGTGACCCACAAAATATGTTTGAAAGGTTTATTCAGCACCAGGCAAAGGAAGAGATCTTCACCTTCTGCATTGAGCACTGAATAGGTTTCATCAAATAATATATTTTTTTAAATCACAACTACTTTGCTCTTGTGAAATGGAAGCAAGAGCTCTGTATCCTCTTGTCGTGAATGAATGAATGAATCTTCTTGGTCTTTGTCTCCTGGTCCTTAGAAAAGAGCGTCTGAACAGCACTCAACTCCTTACTTTAAAAAGAGTTACTTAGTATAAGAGCAGAGCATTTACCTAAGAGGGTTTGCATCCAAGGGTGACTTTTCATATTTAATTGATTTGTATTGTTCAATTAGGGAGATGTATAATGCCCTTTCTTGTGCATGTATAGCTACAAGTAGAAATGAATGAAGTAGGAAGTACAGCAGGCAAGTAATTTCAAATAGAAGTGGTTCTTAGTAACCACAAAACAGGATCTCAGCCCAGGCCTTGCTATCGGCAAGTAAATATGTGTTGTGTAAATGCCTCAGATTGGTAGTTTCAAAATGCATTTACAGTATTTTGCGTTACAGTATTTGTTCTCATTCCATCCACATTTGAATTATCTGCTTTTTTTTTTCTCTCAAACCATGTATAAAAATGTTCTTTTACTCCAGAATATTTTTCCCGTCCTTTGTATGTACATATTTTGGAGTGTTTTACTTGTCTGGCAGCACACGTGGGTGACGCCTGTCCCACAGGGTGGCAGCATTTGGTGCATGTTGCACGGCAGGGACCCGCACCCGCGGCGCCGAGAGCGGCCGCTTCCTCTGGCCCCGTGCACCTGCAGTGGGGCTCCTCGTGGCTCCCGCATCTTCCTGGAGTGCACGTTAAATAGGTACCGTCCCGTCCGCGTGTCCTGACTGTGCAGCTAGTGCTCGGAGGAGGATACGAGCAGCTTTTAGAGCATCTCTGTTGCTCTCCGTTTTGCAGCATGTTGTGGTCGGTGCAGCGCCTGTGGGCACCGGCTCAGCCAATGCTGCAGTTCTGGTCCCACAGGTTCCCCCCCAGCATTGGGGAAGCCCCTCTGCAGGGGGTCCTGTTAAAAAATCCCTGGGCAGTTTGCAGAAATTTAGGTGGTTGTGTGTGTGTTTTGGTTTTTATTTCTTTTTCTTTTTTTTGTTTTAAGTTTACGCCTGCACCCCCAATCGTACCATTTCCCCAGTATAATTTTTCAGAGTTTCTAGTTCTGGGGAATTGCTCCAAAAAGGCCCAGTTTTCCCTGTTCTCGCATTCTGACAATTCTNGGCTCAGCCGATGCTGCAGTTCTGGTCCCGCAGGTCCCCCCCAGCATTGGGAAAGCCCCTCTGCAGGGGATCCTGTTAAAAAGTCCCTGCGCAATTTGCAGAAATTTAGGTGGTTGTGTGTGTGTTTTGGTTTTTATTTCTTTTTCTTTTTTTTGTTTTAAGTTTACGCCTGCACCCCCAATCGTACCATTTCCCCAGTATAATTTTTCAGAGTTTCTAGTTCTGGGGAATTGCTCCAAAAAGGCCCAGTTTTCCCTGTTCTCGCATTCTGACAATTCTCCGGCAGTGCCCTGCTGACTGCAGAGCCATTCTTTTCCTCACTTTAACTCATTTTTCACACTGTTTCTCTGCTCGCTGTTATCCATCTCTGCCTGTGCAGCCTGATGCAGCAGGTTGTCCTGTGTTTTGGCTGATCACTGAGGTTTTTGCAGCCCGCTCAGCATTGCCCTCTCCTTGCTCCTCCCCAGCACCTTCGGTTCCCTCATATGAGGAACACTCATAGCTCCGTCCTTACAATTTTCGTAGTGTTTGCCAGTGCCCTGCAAGGAATACTAAAGAAACGCGTTGCGTGCTCTTTTGTTTTCCTGGGCAGGCAGAGATGGAGGACGCAGCTCGAGCATGAGGCTGGGTGTATTTCTTACCTCTGGCGGGCCAGGAGCACGTGCTACTTTGGCCAAAGGGCGTCCTGGGGCGAATTCAGCGTTTGATGCATTCCTTGTGATTGCAGATGCAGGGCGGGGAAAAACACTAGTCAAATACATCTGAGGATGGAGAGCGCAGAATGTAGATTTGACTCAATATTTTCTCAAGTCAAGTGGAAAAAAGGAAGCCTAGGATGAGAAAGCTGAAAAGGTCAAAGTAATTTGTACTAGTGTGATAATGGGCAGTATTTCCCTGCTTATGGAACTTACAGAGTCTTTCCCATGCTGACCACCATGATGTATCTAATGGTAATTTTGAGAAATTAAAGGTGAAGTAGTACCTGTTCCACCCTCCTCGTTCATTAATCTGTTTGCCTGGAGGTTCTTTTGAAAAGTTGCATATTCTGTACAAATAAGTTGAGGTTAAATTTATTCCATTCTATTGGCTTTGGTGTGTTATGGGGGAAAGAAAGAGATTTAAAAACAGCAAAGATTAAAAGGTTAGGTTGATTAGACTACATGTGCACAAGCTGCCCATATCTTGCTGTTTAAGCATGCGGAACCTGTTCTCTTGTTTATTTTACTGTGGTCTTTTTGTTTATTTACTAGTAGAAACTGAAGTTTTATATGTGTGCATCAGCTATTGCTGTTAAAAGAGGAATAAGTATCTGGCTCTTAATGTCCCAAACTACCTTCAGCTGCTTCAGTTATTCATGTAGGTTTGCAAGCTCTTCTAGTAGCCACCAGAAATTAATTGGCTGAGTTTTTCTTGGGAATCTGATTCCTTTCCTGTAACTGTCAATACGACCCAATTGCATAATTTTCCAAGGAACACTGTGGAACTCTATCATGAGTCCCTCCTGCCTCGTGTACGGTACGAAGTGCCGGCTCCGGAGGAATTCATTTGCTCTGCTTATTGCCGAGACATTTAATATCTAGAATGATTTAGTATATCAAATTCTAGAGTTTTTGGCTGCATGTAGCTGCATCCGTCATTGTTGCAGAACCTTGACAGCGAACAAAAGGTGCTGCAGGGAACCATAATTCACGCAGCAAATTAATGGCTGCTGGGGAGGGACGGCACGCGAAAGCGGCTCTAAATATCAGTGTAGTTTACGTGCCGCTGGCGTCTGCGGGCAGGACGTGCTGCTCGACACCTCTGCAACGGCAGGAGGGCCAGGGTTATTTAGCACTTCATCCCCCTCCAGGCTTGCAAGTTAAACACACAGCTAAGCCAGGGGAAGACCCGGGGGAAGATAAATGTGTGGAGGGGGCAGATGGCAGCTGAGAGCATCTCTGCCTCTTCCTCTGTTGCTCGGAGTTCAGAGTGGGTTTTTGCTTTATGGTTTGGTTCCAAGCCTCATTCTTTCCTTTGAAGAGCCAGTTTTAAGATGGGTCTGTATTTCTACAGTGCACGTATAGAGCGGGACTGTGCCCCATGGTTGCTCATTTGCTTCTCTGCTTTCTTCTTCTGGACCGCTGAAGTTAGAAATGTGCCAGCATGTGGCCAGCGATGGTGCTGATGGCTCAGGAACATGTATCTCTGGTTCGTTCTGCACTTTCAGACTCGAAACCAAACCAAGGGCCAAACCTTCTGCTCTTAACGCTGACAACTTCCACTCTCTTGGTGCATCAGGTGGTTCTAAGATCTTTGGTGCAAGCGTTTTCACCTCTGTTGCTGGTTTTGTGCATGAGCTGATGCTCCCAGTTGTTTTTGGCCCATTCAGAGGCATCCAGGCTAGCTCTGATAGCCTGCTTGCTATCAGCACACGTTGCATCTCAGAACCATTTTATTATTATGATTATTATTGTATTTTAGAACCATTACCTAAAATATGGAATTACTGCCCCTAGAAAAGTAGATTGTCCTTTCCTGGGTAGCTAATTTTATTTCACTCAACAAAATTTGATTCATATTTCTGAAACATAGCCACTAAACAGCTTTCTAAGCAGAGTTGCAGTGCAAGACCAAATTAGATTCATGTAGGGAGAGGGGAAATATTGTTGCTGCTAGTGTCCAAAGGGGTTGCAATGGAAATAAGATTATAGATCAAACTTAATTGAGTTCAGATATCACAGAGATTACACAGTTCTATACCTGGAAAATCCACCTGTCAAAAATAAACAGCAGATTCACATTTTAAAATGGTACTTGCAGTCCTGGATCATCAAGCTCCATCTCTGGCAAGCTTAAATGTCACTTCCATACGTTGGAGTGTGGTAGCACAAGTCATACAGCAATTAAGGCTGTATGAATCTACACAACAACCACTACAGCAACACTAATGACAAGCTAGTGGAATGATCTGTGAGGATTTATAAAATCCTTCACAAATTGCCCCAGTCTGAAATAACCATTTGATGGCCTGACTTCTGTTAATACGCGCAAAGCTCAGCTAAAAGCTTCCAGGAGAAAATACTTCCTGAAGTTCTGCATTGTGAAAGAAGTGATTCATATATATGTTGGTCAATTTATATGACCCTTATAACATATTATTTAAATCTCCGAAAGGACTTAAAACTTCAGGTCTTTCATTATCCCTGTGGAAGTGCTGGGGGCTGCAGCATGCTGCTAGAGATGCAGGTCTGAGGCGTGCAGAGAGGTGACTGCAGACACAAGTGCTTAGGCGTTTCAGTTCCTAGGAAGCTCTGCCCAAATTCATTGAATTTTGGGTTAGTGAGCTGCTTGAGGGGAAAAAAGAGTGGAGATTTGTTAATGCTGACTTTTTTCTGTATCCCCCATGGATTTACAACAGCTCTGTCTCCTGCTTAGAACAGATAGGGTTATTTTTGTACCTGCGTTGCTGTTTTGGACCCGTCTTTCCCTAGGGAAATAGATTCCTGGCTCTTGAAATGGTCAGGATGAGTAATCTCTCTTAACTTACTTAAAGGCCTCAAATAATTGGCATTAAAATGTATTTTTGAAAATATGATTTGTCTAAAACATAATGGGTAGTTTTAAGCAAGCCCATATAAAACCCTGATAATATCTATATAATATAGTCTGTTGGTATTACATAAAATTTAAAATATTGTATAATGCCTAAATCCAGTTGCAGAAAAGCCTTTCTGATTATTCTGGCAATATCTAATTTTTGGTATCTGATTAGGGTCCCGGGAATCACAGACCATTCCTCCACTGCCGCCCGCTCTGGCACTAAGGCTTGGCCTCCAAGGCTGCAGCGCAATTGAGCATGTACGTAGGCACTTCCAGGATCAGGGCCAAAGAATTTAAATAATTGATAGAATATGTTATTTCTTTAGCCTTCTTAAAGTCAACGGAGCTTCAAATGGGCTGACTTAGGTTTTTGGTAAGGCCAAAAAAAAAAAAAAAAAAAAAGTCTCAATTGCACTGATTTCACACAGGATTAACTTGGGACTGGGAAAAATAACTTCAGCTTCATCCTTCTTCCTTCCCTCTCTATACCTGAACTCCTTTTTATTTTTTCCTTTTTTTTTCCAGGTTCTTTGGATTCTTTTTTAGGAGATGGCGAGGGGTGGGAAAGAACCTCTTTAAATTAAACACACGCAATCTGAAAAGGAGGGGAGGAAGTTGCCATAAGTCTTTGTGAACTGAACTGAACTGGCCAACTAACCAAGGTTTGTTTTGAAAAGTGTATTTCTGTATAGTCTTTGTAAATGATTACAAACTAATAATACCACTAGGATGGATGTTTTCCCCTTATTGCTGCCAGGCTATGAGACAAGATAGAAGTAGAAATATTAAAAGTTACTGACCCAAAGGCTGTGCAGGTAGAGAAGAAAAGGAAAATGAAGGCTAAAAAAGAGGAGAAGAAAAGTGATTATCCATGTTTTGATTGCTAAATGGTCCTGTGGGCTTGTGGACTGGTTTCTAGGAAGGATGTCATTTGTGTAAGCAGGATGTGGAGGAAAGTAGAATTAGTCTGTTGAAAAACAAACAGGAAATGTGAGTCCATTTTGGATAACTCCTCATATTCCACTTGCTGTGCAAATGATTAAATATATTAGCTAAAAATAGATGTATGGAAGAGATAGCAGAATTATACTGGGTTTCAGGAGGAGGAAGTTGATGCATTAATAAAAAGGGATGTTTAGTCTTTCATAAAGTGTTGCTTTTTCAAAACTTTCCTTTGAGAACTTATTTTTTCCAATGGAAAGCATCAATGAAGTATGACAATCTTGAGAATTATTTCACAAGCCATTGCCCAGTTGTTTGTTGTTATTGATCAGAATGATTAAAAATTATAAAATCTAACACCGGACAAAGTGGTTCATAGCAGGAAATATGCTTTGACCCAAAACACTTTTTTCCCTTTTTAATCTTCTGTTCTTTGAGTCACATTATATATCCAATCACCTCTGTGTCATTTTTAGCAAATGTGATGCTGTGTTGGTTCCAGTGCTTCATATCCCTGGTTACAGTAAGTTTGATAAAGGCTCAGATCAAACCCACGTGTTGATAACAGAGCTAGTAGGTAGGCCAGTACTGTACAGGTTCTTTCCAGGCTGCTGAAAATGCGTCTCCCTCGGTGTCACTCCCTTCATTATCCTCTTAAGGAAGAAAAAGCTGGAGCTGGAGGCGCCTGTTGCCGAGGTCCCTCTGTCCTTTAGTCTCCTTAGCCCTGTCACTCATTCACTTCTGTTTTGAACCTTATCTTTTTATATTCTAGATACTGGATGTGATCCATCCAGCGGCTCGGGACTTGGACAGCCCTCTTTTCTGGGCAGCTCCTGTCAACAGAGCGAGATCTTGTAGAGAGACTTGGGTAAACCACGAATTTGGCCCATTTTTGCTTTATTTCAGTCTATCTGTAGACTGGACTTTCTTTCCCTTCTCCCCTCCAAATGGGACCAGTTACAAACTGCAGAGTTTGAAATGTAAGGAATTGGGGAGTGTATGTATATGTGTGCTCCTATTTTGAACTATTTTGATAAAACAAGGGACAGGATTTTTCCTCTGTTACATAGTCAGAAAGGGGGGAAAGTATTTCCTGTGATGTTTCTTCATCTGAACTTGGTCATGCTTAGGTAGAGGTTTCCACAGTGAAATTAGAAAAATCAAATTTGTAAACTGTTTTCTTTTGTGTATTTGGTACTGTTGTCTTCAGTGGTCACTCTTTTGTAAGTTTAACAGTTATTATCCACACCTAGCTTGTGAATACGTTTACATATTTTAAATTAACATTAGCAGGAAAAAATACATTATTTGCCCAAGGATGCTTTGTGTGTGTGTTGCGGGCGGGTTTTGTGTGTGTGTTTTTATTGCTGAAATAGTGAGATATTTTGCAGTGGGATATGTTGGAAAGGTTTCTCTTAGAATACTGTTCTGCTTGTTTGTTAACGTTATTTAGTGATTCATCACATCAGCTACTTGATAGTTACTTAGACCATATTTTGTTTCTGGTCCTTCTTCTATTTTAAAAAAGAAAATGAAAAGCTCTTAGCTGTTACTTGCCTTATTCATTTCTTTTGCCTTGTGGTAGCCTCATGCAATATATTCCTTGTATAGTTAGCAAGCCATTTCTTACTCTTCTATTTCATGCTTTTTGTGGAAAAGAAAGCCTGGCATGGAAGCAGTAAGGGCACTGGTTGGTTCTGTTAATATAAACTCTGAAGAGCCATGCTGTACCCGAACCTGCCTATGTAGATGCAGGCAGATTTGGAGAACTGAAGTATTGTGTTGGTTCAGGAACAGGTCCTGAATGGAAAGAACAGGAATGATGAGTTAGGGGGAAAAAAAAAAAAAAAAAAAGGGCAGAGTAAAAGCAAGGAAGAGAATGCTTATTGAAATGTGCGTTGGAGAAAAAAAAAACAACTTCATGGAGAAGAAAGGGATCAGTTCTGAGATTGGCAGTGGACTCAGTACTCAAACGTTCAGACCTTTCAGATGATGATGATGATGTTGAGGTCTAGCGGAGGGCCAAGCTCATGAGCCGAATGGGCTCTTCATCCAAGTGCGGGAGGGTGGTCGATGCCTCCTGCCTGCTTTGAATTCCAAGGAAATAGCCCAGCAAGACTGGTGTCGTGCTGGAAACGCAGACCTACTTATTCTTGCTGGAATCAGGCCAGTTTTTGCTTTTTGCTTTGTTTCATTTTAGTCTTTTGCTACAATCATGCTCTTGTTCTATCTCAAGTAATTAATTAGTCCAATTTCCATTTTAAATTTAACTCAAGCTTACTAAAAATTTGCAGCTCTTGCCAAAGTGTTGGCATGTGTTTTACCAGATATTTCTTGCAAAACTCTTATGAATTAATTTCCAGATAAAATTGAAGTACAATGAACAAAGTGCTCAATCTTAAGTGGCCCTGAATATTTGGTTATGTTAACAATGAAGGTTTGTGGAGAATGGCGGAGGAAGACAGAAGTTTATAATTTGTTCTTCTTACCCTCCTTTGCCATGATCTCAGTTTTAGCCTTGCTGCAGGAAGGTAGACCACATCTCAAAATACTTAAAATGTAGGTAAGAAGATACTGCATAACCTGAATAGATATGTGAACTTCTGAATGATGTCAAACATGGTGGAACTTTGGTGCTTTCGAGGCCAAACTTGAGGCTGTTCTTCGTAGATTCAGTTTATTAAAGGTATATTTGAAGATTTGATCCAACATATTTGCCACTTTTGTGCAAATTTTGCTAGGTTTTCTCAGGATGAGATTAAAAAAATACAGAAATTAAATCTATTTATAGCCTATAAATACAATGTAAACATGATATTATCAGCTGAATTTCTCTGTGCTCAAAGAGCATCACATGGCAGCAGCTATTCAGCCAAGGCAGGAGTAGCCAACATTCTCATTGGGGGCTGTCCCTTTAAATTGATTTCACTATTGTCTGACAGAATTTAAAGCTTTATAACCCTTGTAAAATATTACCTATTTAATATACATTTCTGTGTGGTTTGACAAATAGATTTCTTCAGTTTAATGCAGAAGAGAAGCTAAATGAGTCAGTAAATGTTAATGTGTCCATGTTCTTCCTAGATAACTAGTTGCCCTTGGGATAGTATCAATAAGTGGCATTTATATGATATTATGAATGTGTTAATTATGTGTAGACAAAATAATGAGTAAGCAAAGGTCAAGGACAAATGCAATTTCCCCAGAAATATGCATCAAAGAGCGCTTCTCCTATTTAGGTCATTACCATTATTGAATATTCAATGTCATTTAAATTATGTTCATTTTTTTTCTTGCTTATATTTTGGGTCCAGGATATTGTGCAAATTCAAGGGCTGTGCATAGATTTTGTGACACAATTCAACAAACTTTCCAGCTATTGCTTTAGCAAAGCTGGACTATTTTTTTCAACATATCTTGGTTAGCTGCCAGGTTGAATTTGGGATTGATTTCTCGTTTGAGATGTAACTCTGATTTTTTTTTTTTTTCTCCTGTGTTTGAAATGAAGGAAATGAAAATGTGGCCATGCTGACTGTTAAATTGCTGAGCCTTGAAACTCGATGTAAATGAAAACAAAACAAAAAGCTCCTGAGACCTTAAATCCCCAGCCTTGCCCTACTTCATTGGGCTGTTCATTATCAATGCACTTTTAAAAAGTGATGCTGTTAGCATGCTGCAGATTTCAGTCTTTGTTTTTTTACCAGCAAGCTGCAAGTATAAATGGGTCTTTGGCAGAGACCCTTCTGAAATCTAGTGGGTTTTGTGACATGGGGCAGGAGGAAACCCAACTGATCAATACAGCCATTAATTAGAAAGAAAGGTTCAGTCATGATTTTTCCTTCTGATTTTTTTTGTATATTGACATCTGGCAAAACAGTTAAGAAGTCAATAAGCATCTAAAAATTATTCTGCTGTTAGGCTGCTCGCAGAAAAATGGCAATTAAGCTGTCTGTGTGTCTCAGGACACCTCCCAGTGTTGTCTGCAAGCATCTTGCTACCAAACAAGATGCTGTTCGCATATGAAATATTTATTTTATGTTATCAAAACATGTTGCATATTATTTCAGTACAGTAGGTTGAAATTAGATTCACATTTTATTTTTCTTATAAATGCCTGTCAGAGCTGCTAAATCAGTTTGTCTTTGCTGTCTCGAAGCAGTGTCAGTTTGCATTTCCTTCACGCGCATATTGTGTGGGGCGGCCGTGCTGGAGAGGGAGAGCTTCCCGCGCTGCATTGGCCAGCTCGCCCCTGGCAAATAAGGTTCTTAAAAAACACTTTTCTGGAGGGCAACAGAGAACCTCTTTGAAAGGATAAAAATGACCAAATGCTGGTGCACTCTGATCTCTGCTTCCTTCCATGTGCGAAAAACAGGCATGTGGTGCACAAGAGATGACTTAGTGGTGCTAGGATCTATAAACCAGGCATTCTGGAGGCTAGAACTGATTAAATTATTGGTGAGGTTTGTGTACCTGCTTTCAACAGATCTTCAGTATAATTAACAATGAGATAATTCCGGAAATCAGTGCTGTCCTAGAAGTCTCTGCTCAGGCTGCGGGAGGTTGGTCCATTGGATGCTGGCATCAGCAGTTAGAAGCATCTGACAAGGCTGTGACCTGATCTTTTAACTCTGAAGGCAAGGGATGTAATTGTAGGATCTGGCATGGTAATACTGCATTCATGCATAAATAATCTTATCTTAGTTATCCGCATAATGCAAAACCAGTTTCTGTCCTCAGTCTGCTATACATTTGCATTGGAAATAACTCATCAGAGAAGTTATGCACACTTGCAAACTTATTTCACAAATTCCCCCCCCTTCCTCACCCCCCAAATTATTGTTTGCATCTCTGTCTCTTTCTTATTTTCTCGTTACCAAACTGTGCATTCAGGTGCCCTGGCTCCCTGCTGATGGCAGGGCATAGTGTGGGATGCATCCGCATGTGACGTGTAGCCAAGTGTGGCTGCCTGAAGACACACTTCTCAGAAGCAGCTTTCACTATATTGCTTCTTTTTAACTTGCAAAATAGCTCTTTCAAACGCTTTCTAGATTGGTTTGGACTATACTGTAAGCACATGATGATGTAAAAGGTAGTGTAGAAGTGCCGAGGTGGTATGGCAGTGTTCAGCTGAGGGCCCTGGCACTTGCACAGCCAGTTATCTTTGAAGCGCGTGCGGAGTTGGGTTGTGGCACAGCGCTCGCCGTTTCCTCGCTCCGCAATTTGCTGGGTGTCCGGTGTCCCTCGCCTTGCTGTAGCAGCCAGCTCTGGAACAGACTGTGTTTCAGTCAGACTCTTTAACCTTTCTTCTTTTCTGTTCTGCTGCTCCCATTGGCATCCTGCTGAGGTTAGTAATACAGAAGTGCCAATATCTTGTGATTTCCCTGGAGGACAATCCCTTTGGTCTTCTGACATAGTTCTTCTTAATTACTATTGGTGTGGTTTGTAAGTTAAGGGCATATAGTTTGTTGATGTTGCGTTTTTCATTCAAATGCATCTAATTCAGCCAGATTTAGCAGCTGGAATAAAAATTCCTCAGCTGCTATGAGCAGAGATCCCCCACATGGGATCTCCAGGAGGGCAACAGAGGCAAGTAAAGACTTGGGAGACATACAGGCACGTTACCAGACAGAGCACAGCCAGCACAGAGCATCTGCTCTCATAGCAGGGGATCTGCAGGCCTGCCAGGGTGCGTCCCGCAGCCCGTACGTCTAAGTCAGCGCTCATCATTAGTCTCCTGTTATGCACCTCGGTGTCTTTTCAAGATCCTTGAAGTGCATGTGTGCCTCCTTGGCGTCTTCCCAGTTGTTTTCAAGGACCTGCTTTTAAGATAAAATCACACCTGTAAAGCTCTAACCTTGACAAAAACTCAGTACTGCTCTTTTAGAAAAGTGAGGCTCTCATGATGAGCTTCTGCGTTTTCTATTATGACAGACTTTCCAAAAGATTTTTTGAATGATTTCTTGATAGCTGGCAATCTCCTGAGTCATTTCTTAGACTGAAATTGTTCTTAACGGTGTTTTGTTCCAGTGACTGCTGCCTACCAAGCTTGCTTTGTCACAGTTACCAGCCTCTAACCTGGAAAGCAGTGGAGTTGAACGGCTTGGTCTGAGATTGGGTTGTATTTCTTATTTTGCCAGTGACTTGCTTTGAAATGGTGGATAGGTCACCTCATTTCTCTGTGCTTTTGGGTTTCTCCTACCTGGCTTTGCCTTTTGTCTTTTCCTTTGGGGTCAGATAGTCCTTGGGCTTGAACAGTGCAGCTGTTGACAGTGGACCCTCTAAGCTCTGCTTTAATCTAGTGATAAATAGTTAATTTTGGAGGCTTAGGTTGACAGCAAGCCACCTTGGAGTGTCACACTGTGAGACTTTGGTTTCCTTCTATAATCAGATAAGGAACAGATATTTCCTGTAAATCCTCCTCTAGTGTTCAAGTCATACCATTAGAGCATTAAGTCAGATACATGACACCAAATTTGAGAGTAATTCCTGAGGAAAATGCACGTTATACTTTTTTAGTGGGCTTCCCAGGACTTACTTCATTTCTTCGTGAGGAATGTGAATTCCAGCAAGTTCATATGAATTCTGACCTTCAAATATATTAATGCTTCTTTAAAGTAAGAATGTGGTCTTCAAAATTAAAGTTATTTACTATGTATGTAAATGTTCTCTAAAAATCCTCTTAGACTGCAAAAGCAGAAGTGCTGCAGATGTTCCTAAATTTGGCTATGTATTCATTATGAACAACTTCTACTATATAGAAATATTAACTTTGTCAACCTGACCAGTACTTTCCAAATGGCTTTATTTGGATTGTATATTTACAATATAGTTACTTCTCTTCATCTCTCTCTGTTCTGATTGCAACATAATGCCAATTGGATTGGGCGAACTGCTCGTAATGTTCCATGTGTCTCACAGTAACAGCCTTTCTCAAGCTCCCTGGTTGAATAAATAGCCATTGAAAGGCGGGAGAATACATTCGTACCCTTTTTATTTTGATTTATGTTCTGTCTTCCTATCTGCACATCTTCAAGAGTAATTGCCAGTTTTTCACCTCCCACAGAGAAAATATAATGCAGCTGAAAAACAGGTAAAATGTATTCTGCTGTTGCTCTGTGCCTTTTCTAACAGGACTTTAGAATCTTACCCCTTCATACACTCATAATTTGCAAACAGCAAATCATAACCTCATTCTTAGCTGGACCTGCTGTAGAAGGCCACCTGTGTGCTGCTTGGGTTTCATTTTGCAGCGCAGCTTGCCAGCCGGAGGCTGGTACATCTGGCCCTTTCCCCTTTATGAAATAAGTCAGTCCAACTCTGATATACTAAAGCTATCCCAAATGAATAAGAAGGTTGGAGCCAGCATGTTCCCTATTATAGACATCGTATTCCCATGCTCTGCTGATGTGATAGCAGCCAGAGTGTGTCATGCATTTTAATGACTGCCAGTACCGCGGCTCTCGGAGGACTCCCGTGCGCTCTTCCCATGATGGGTGGCAAGTTCCTTGCTGTCATCTGATACAGGATGCTGCTAGTGGAGACTGCAGTGTGAAATATCTCTGCACATTGGTAAAATATCATGTTAGAGTTGAACACATTCTTGAAGCAGAGGCTGTCATTGCTCTGCAGGGCCCTCTTTTTAATCTGAACAATAATAAGGTCAGTTTGGTACAGCAGGATTTTTCCATCAATTAGCTCAGTCATACTCTTGACAAGCCATCTATAATCATGCATGTTTAACCTATGGGTTACGTGGCCTTGCTAGTTCTGTGACCTGCAAATCATAGAGCTGATAATTTCTGGTTTTGTAAGCAAAATACCTCATAGAGATTTCCAAATAAATTGTCCTGCCCGTTACCCCTTCAGCTTTCTATCTAGCTGCTAGCTCAGCTACAGAAGCAAAGCATGTTTAACTGGGCCACTGTACCTTGGTCCTCTCTGTAAAATAGGAAAAGAGGCTTGCTTGGCTCGGGAGCTCTCTTAGGCCTTCCCTTTCTGTATTAAGGACACTTCTTATTTCTCATTTGCTGTGGTCGTGAATATTGGAAAATTTCTTTATGTGATGACTTTATCTCACTTACTGGAGGCCTCTCCAGAGAATGAGACAAGACCCCCTCCTTCTCCATTTTCATTTCTTTTTTTTTTTTTTTTCCTAGTTTATTTCTACTTTTGAGATGCTAAGAATTTCAGAATTTTACCTCACTGGCTGCTATACATTCTACCATACTAAGGGAAATAACTGGTATCTCAAGATAAGACGTATTGTCAAATCATCTCTATCTCAAAATCCTGGGATAGTTATAGTAGAGCTAAAACCAACGTTTGATTAAACCATACTGAACCAATACAGCCCGTAACAAACACACGGGCTGCTTCATGTGATCCAATAGTCCAAGCACAGGCACAGAATGAGTAATAAAAACTATACATGCAGGCACTAATACAAGAAGAAATAAAGATCATTACAAGGTCAGTGTAGGCAAACTGATGTGCTCTTGGTATTAATAATGGGTAATGAGAAATGGCATCAGTCTCAAACAGAAGTCAATGGAAAATCAGCGAGCAGCTACAGCAGACACATCCTTTCTCTAGCAAGAGTCAGGCCCAACATGCAGATGTTCTGAGTAACGCTGTCAACACAGACGCAACCTTTAAGAAAAGGACAAACAAATTCCAGTAAGCAGCAAAAACACCCGCTGCCATTATTTTATGAATAGATCGTAGATTTGCCTTCTGTGTGTTGGTGAAATAATGAAAAAATGTCAGCATTTTGAAGGCGTAAAATTGCAGAAAATTTATGTTTATAGCTGTAGACGGCCACACAAGTGAAACTAAGTGCCGGATGGAGCTAAGAGGGAAGGGAATCTGAATCTGAAATGCACGGGAAAGATAAGGTTGTAGAAATTTCTCTCTCTAAAGCTAATCAGAACCAAGTGTCCTATTGCCAGCAGCATGGAGAATGTTTCAGATAAGATAATGATGGAAATTATGTAGGATAATTATGTCGGAAATAACAGCAAAGGGCATACATGCTGATTCAAAAACTTGTCACCTCCTTCCTCGCTCCCTCACCCCGGAGAGGGGTACCCACTGCCATGTGTGAGGTATAATTTTATCATATTGGGGAGGGGAAGCTATGATGTTATTAACTGTGTATTATACCTAACATATTACTCAAAATGTAATCACTCTAATTTGCAGTTGCAAATCTCCTGTTATCAATTAATTTCCATTGTAAAAGTAACCATCTGATTATCTTGGTGCATTGCTGTATTTATACTGTAATTTAATTGCAAGTGATTAGCACATAATTGCACATACTTATTTATACCTTGTAAAGATAGTGATGCATTTTATACGTAGTTAAAATAATTGCGGTTAAAAGCGTTGTCTGTAAATCTTTTGACTTCTCTTTTTCAGTGTGCCAAACAATTTCTACAGCCAAAATTTCAGTTGTCTAGATGGTGACATCCTAAAGGTAGGGCTCCTTTGGATGGGTTAGGTTAGGTTTCTGCAAGCCGAGGCATGCAGAATTGCATGTTGCTCTTGGGCTGTATTCATTTTTCATTTTCACGGTGTTTTTTCTTTCTCCTAGTACTAACCTTCCCTTCCTCCTTAGGAAGAGAATTTTCAATAGGAGAAACTGCTGGATCTAATACAAATCCCAGCATAGGCTACGAGGAAGCAGTGAGAAGATGATCTCCGTTCTTGGCATGGATGAATGGTTTCCTTGTAGCAGCTATAACAAAAAATATGACTCTATTACGGTAACACCTACAAAGGGTGCATGTTATGAATGCCATCAAGGGCAGTTGTGGCTTTCATGTCCACTACTTCTAATGATAATTTTGTTCCCTTCCCCGCTATCTTCGCTCCCTCACTCCTCCATCGCCCTTCTTAAACCTAGTCTGATACAAGAGTTCACAGACCTAGTGCATTTCCTGCCCCCCATCCTCTAGAGTACTTGTGCTTTTAAAAGTAGTACTGTGTTTTCTAAGAATTACCATAACAGAGGATCACTGAGATCCTGTGGCTTTGCCCCCCTTACATTGGTAAAAGGAATAATGTTTTAGAATTTATAAGAGCTCTGTGAAAAGTTTTTGCTTCATTATGAGTCCTGCAAGGTGTTAGCTGTGAGTGCTGAATGTCCTCTGCTGTGAGAGGTTTTGATGGAGATGGGGGATCCTCGACACCGCGGCTCGTGTCCCGCTCTGCCAGCCTGTTGCTGGCTGGAGGCCAGTTCATTAGGATTTGCATATCTCTAATCTGAAAACTAAATGCTGGCAGAATATTTGGAATGCACAAAATAACTTTGAGTGGCAGGAAGGATGGCATTATCCAGCACGATAGCCTGCATCTCCTGTTGGGCTGGACCTGTTGGGTGCCTTGATAATGATGGATTTTTCTCTGCTTGGCTAGTTAGACACCTGAGTTTAGTAAGGGCTTTCTTTCTGCTCAAGGGAGAGTGTCTTTTCAGCCTCTCACTGCTGCTTTTGCATTTAGCAGAATAGCTGCCCGCCGTGCCTCCATCGGGTCCGTATGGTCTGGAAGTCTTCGGGCATCGCAATCATCCCGTTATTGGGCTGGTGGAAAAGCTCCGAGAGGTGCCGTTCTGCTCTGTCTGCAGTGCAGATGGCACCCAGGCCATGGTGAAACTCGAGCCTTCTTTCTCATTTAGCAATTCCCTGAACCCAGTTTCCCTGTTGCAGCGTTTTCACACAGATATCAATGCCCTGTAGTAGGGTTTTGCCTACACTGCTCTTCTAGGAAATTATGTAGGTGGTGCTTGGACTTAGAGAAAATACAGCAAGTGTTTTGCCTGGAGCTGGTTTCTGACTTATTGCTCAGTGTCCTTAAAACAAGGTATCTTTATACATGTATAAAATATTTAAGTCCTAATACCTGCACTATAGTGCTGAGGAGAAGACAAAAGATATAAGATACTGAAAGGTCTTCAGGTGAAAAGTGTGTTGATGGGAATATTTGGCCTTTCATTAGCTAATGAGACTACTGGGACATGCTTTACATGTTGCTGTCCTCAGAAAGTTGGTCTCTAACTTCTACTATTTTTCTCAGACGTGAATAAGGATTAATAATGTTAACTTACAGTTAAAGCCATCCAGAAGCTGGGCTGTTGCTTATGCGTTTGGGAGTATTTTAACAGCTTGCTTGATTTTCATGTGCATGTTATGGTTGCAAGCTGTGCATGGTGTATAGTGGTCAATTAAGTAGGAAGTGGGTCAAAAAAGTTATGGCTTGTGTTTCTAGGCACAAAAAATAGGCACAAACTAACTAGAATGTGAGGTGAGCTCCAGCAGGCTTGTGGCATGTAACTGTGAGCAGCGTGTGCATGGCTTGGTCCTGGGCTACTTTAGCATGTGGAAATACCAGTTAAGGCAGAGGTTGCGGGGTATTCGTAAGTTTATGACCTATATAAAAATGTCAACTCAAACAGCTGCCTACTAAATTATTCAGCGTATTGACGGAGGGATGACTCCGAAGATACGGATAGCGGCCGTAACCCCTCGCAGAGGGCGGGAGCAGGATATGAATCAGCTTCGCTTGGGTCCCATTACGATATATGGTGATTCCTGATGTTACATGTCATCTTTGAGCAGTAAAATTAAAAGCAAGGGATGCCATTGGTTTTGACATTGATCTGAATTTTAAATTGCCAAGTGTATTTTTGGTAGAGCTGGTCAGAAATGGGTTTTCCTGCTGAATACTCAAACTTCCCATTTAAAAACAAATGCATAGCAACACAAAAATATTCTTCACAAAAGCAGAATTTTTGTAGAAAGACCAGTACTGCTTAAAATATTTATAGAAAATTCCTGAAGAGTCTAATTTTAATCTCCCTCAAATGCTTGCTAGCTGACTTAATTGCAGTTATACAGAGACTTCAGAGAGAAAGCTAGAATCTGATTTTTAAATTAAAGTAGTAAAGCTCTGTTTTGCTACAAGTTCTATTTGTTTTACCTTTGAGCTGCACTTAACCCAAGGCTTTAGTTAAATACTTTGTTTGAAATGTGCGGTGGGCAACAGAACGAAATCAAGGTTTTGTAAATATTTTAATTTCTGAAAATTTCAAATGTGTAAAAGCTTGTCTTGGAGGCTAACAAACTCTGCAGATTTTATGGGGAATACATAAAGATATGCAAAATATAGACTATCTTATAGAAATCTCATTTTTATAAAGTATACTGATATGCATACATAGATAATTTTAGATGCTATCTTACACTTTGTGGATACATTTGCATTTTAGCATTTGTGAGCTTAGATGCCATCTCTCCTTATGTGGTGAATTCTCCACATTAGGGTGCAGGTTGATGCGCTCCCTTTTTCCATGAGAACCAAACATATTTTCATGTACCCGCTTGTGCCGCAGCAGCCACAACAAATCTGCTTTAATAAAAACAAGTGTTTGGCGACACAATGTCATGAAGCGCCCGGCTGTTCTGCCAGTTGAGACAGCTGCGGCGGGAGCAGAGCTGCGGGGAGGGTATCAGATACTGCTCCAAACTGCTCCAAAATCCTCTCGCAAGGTTCCCTGTGATCCTGGCAATTGCCAAGGAGCTGCTGGAGCCGCTCTCCTTCCTCTGGCTTTGCTGCCCGCAGAGGAGCAAACCTGGCCCCTGTCTTACCCTGGCACAAATTGCAAGTTTCCCCAAGTGCTTAATTGCTGTCTTTGTTCCTCAATGCCCATATCAGTAATTAAGAGCTTGTTAATTGGCACTGATTTAAGTGAAATTCCCCGAGTTGAGACTGTTTTGCCCGTGACACCGTGGTACAACCTAGTGTTGACATATTAATGAATTTAGCCAAACAAATTCCTATTTTTAGATTACCCAGCGTGAGGAGGAAGGAGAGTTGCATGCTTTTTTTGTTTTATTTTTTTTTTCCTGTGCACCCCACACATCTCTTAGCTGTTGTTGAGCTCATTGCCTCGTGAAGCTGAACAGGCATCCTGGTAAAACAGGTGAATGAGAAACAGGAGGAAAGTGCTGAAGGGGTGAGTTTGTAGTAGAAAACTCTGGCAATCCAAGTTTTATACGTGCAAACACCTGTAAGTGAATACATGCAGATATGTGAAGGGCTTTCAGCAAATCCTGAGACTGTTACAGTTCTCTTTCTCTAATTCTCCCCGAAATTCACCAAACACTTGTTTTGGAGGTGGGGAGGGGAAACAGCTCTGTATAAACGGCTACCTGAGACCTGCTCTGCTTTGACAGGTGTCAAGGCTGGGCAGTGCGGCTTGTTCTGCGGGTGGCAGGGAAAGGGCTGGGATGCAGCCTGATGGCTCTGTGCGCTTTCCCTGTGCCTAGATTGCTCTGCAAGGCTTCCCTCCCTCTAGAGGGAAATGAAATATTCCCACTCCTTTGTGTGGCATTAATGTAGGAGCTGGGGAAGGAGCTGTACTCGGTCTATCTGTTATTGTGTCCGTTTAGATTTGGGAAGTTCAGTTTTTAAAGTTACTTGAAGTCTAAAGTTAACAATTTGCTACTGTATGTTAAGGTGCCTTATGATTTTTACCCTTAGTAAGGGTGGATGTAAAAATAATGTAAAAATAAAAAGTAACAAGTAAAATAAAAGTATTTTAGTTGTTATTTATTAAATGGAAGCTATTAAACTAAGTGCATGGATTTTCTATATCCCTTAACTTTGTATCACTTACAGATGTCTCAGATGGGGCCAGGCTCATCACTCCCGTTTGAAAGACTTGTAGTCTTACAATATATTTCAGATAGGAAGGCTTATTTCTGTTATTTCCTTTGTCCTTTCTGGTTTTGTTCCTGCTCTTAGGTTTCTAACTTGTACTTATTTTTATTCAGTGTTTGCTGCTGGTCCATTCTTGAGATTCTTTTAGATGTTTTGATTACTTTGATCTAGAAACTGATCGTTTGTGAAGAACTTGCAACAAAAAGCTATTTTAAAAGGCTACTTATCCAAGATCAGTTTGCTATTATTTGTCAGTATTTCATGAATACTGTGGAAGAAACCTCTAAGGTATGACTTGGTAACATGATTTTCTGATTAGTGATGAAACTGCAGAGAACATCAAATCCTGAGTGCTGCGTCATGAGAAGTAAGACACATTCAGGGTCAAATCAGTGACAATGCCATTCACTTACTACTGACATTCTTCTGCAGTTTGGAAACTTTTGTGAGGTATTTGCTATTGCAGTGCGCAATAACAATTTTATTATCTTTTCAGTCCCTTCTTTGCTATGCACTGCTTAGAACTTACTGAATTTGGTTTAAAAAAAAAAAGTATTTGAATGGTTCTTTGAATGTAAAGGTTGCAAACAATATGAGTTTCCTTTCCTCCAAATACTGTATATAAACATTTCTTTTGGTTGTTTTAAGGTCAAGGTAGCTTTTATTAGTATTGTTGATATTTTTCCCTAGAGGGTAGCTGGCACCTGGGGCTTGCTAAATTGCTCATCCCAATGATGGATTATGCAACAGATTGTTCCTGGGTCAGCGTTTTTAGAAGCCGCGTTTTCCTCCGGGCGGTAGAAGCAGCCGTCAGCAATCGCTGCCTCTCGACTGAGTGCTCTGCCTAGGAGAGAACCAGGTTCCTACTTTCCTAGTTCCTGCAACTGTAATCACTGTAATTGCAGTGATCTTCCCTCCACCTCCAGACACGGTGGTGGCAGCGAGTCCCCAAGACAAGGAGCGGCACACTGATATGACTCCATTACTCTTCAAGACATTAATAAATGAAATACAGCTGTGCATGGGCTATCAAAGCTTTGTCATCACACCTCTTCAGAGAAGAGAGGTTTTAGAGAATAATCTTTGACTTGCTGCTTTGACACACTCAGGTTCACCTTGACTGTAGTTTTCTGCTCCAAACTAGCCCCACAAACACAGGGTGCAGTTGTGGGGGTGCCCATTGAAGTCTATTTTGTTGCTGTAGTTATTTTTCTAGCCCAATTTCCAGACTTGAACTAGAGATGTGAAAGTGCGGCTGAAGTCATCTACCCTGCCTCTAGCCTTGATCCAAGTTAGCTGAATAGAGCAATGTAAAGCCACGTGTCATCTTCCTGCTGTTACTTCGTCATAAAAGATTGCGAGCTAAGCACTGGCAGATGCACATTTTGTTTGATATGCCTGTGTTTAACTCGGAAATCATCTGACGGCTTTGTATACATGTGCGCTGTCACCTAGTTATGTAAGTTAGCAATTTTTGCAAGTACTCAGCTTAGGAAGTAAGAGAGCTTGTTTTTGCAGAACATGGTGTTGAGGGAATATGTGGGCAATCTGAAATGTCACCTGGTTTGTAAGGACAGGGAACAAATTGAAAACAAACAATCTCACGGTGATGGAGCTGTAGCTGCAGCAAGGATGGAGCGTAGGCGTGCTTCCATTTTATCTTCTACAGAAGATAATTTCTCAGCGCGAAAGGTCAGAAAATCTCACATTGCTGAGTATTAGAAAGATAATCTTGCTTAAAGTTGAAAATGTTTACGAGCAGTAAATGTTGCAGGAATTCATTTATAGCAAACAGGACTGCGTGACTGCGTACCTTAGCTTGCAAATAAACACTAAATTGTCATCTCAGGTAAGACCCAAATTGCAAAGTAGAAATTAATTACTTGGTGCCCATTTTTAGGGGCGGGGGTTATTTATTTTTGTCATTCTTGTTTACTGTTTTGTAATTGGCTGCAAGTCATTAGAGATTTTTCAGGTTAGACATATGACTTCTGGCATTTCAGTCCCAATATAAAAGATTTAATATAACAAAAAGTAATGGAACCAGAATTGGAGGGGTACTAATGGAGGGATCTGAAATCACTCAGGTAGGACTTTAAACCACATCCTTTGCGCTGTGTCCTCAGTTGCTGAACGCTTTTGGCAAAGGGTGTCTGAACCACCAAATAGGAATTTGAAAAGAAAGTACAGAAATGTAGAAGTGTTAGTTTTGTAAAAACCTATATTGGACAGGCTTTTCTCTTAAAGGAAGAAGTTGGTGTTTCAGAAACTGTTGGTTTGGATTTTGGGACCAAATTGCTCTTTTAGGTGCCTGCAAGTGAAGGGGCTCATTGTGTGGTAGCTGTGTGTTGAACAACAACTGTTTTGCAGAGTGAAAGATCAGGGTGAAGAGTTAAACTCAGGTTTCCTACAGCATGTAGCTTTTGGTTACACGGGCTTTTGCATCATGAAAAACTATGATGATTATAAATTTGTAGTTTAGTGGTAGTGAATAAAATGTGGGGTGTAGGTGTTTTTCTTTATTTTTTTTTTTCTGGTTCTGGTGGTTTGGTTATGTTTTATTTTGAGGGGTTTTTTTTTGTTTTGTTTTGGGTTTTTTTTAAGTTTTTTTTTTTTTTTTTTTTTTTTTGGTTTGGTTTGGTTCATTGTTGTTTTCCTCAGTGAGGAGCTGATACGGCCCATTCCCTTTTGTTGCTGGGAAGACAAGCTGCAAAAATGAAGTTAAATATCTTGATAATGAAAATACTCACAGAGGCAAAACAGAAGTGACTGTATCTGCATTTTGCATTTATGTCATCGGAGCCTGGCATGTTCTGTTAAATAACCTCTTGTGATAAGTGCCTGGGTGGATGTTCTCTATGCAGATGAGCGCAGGATCTCTTAATCAGCAAATCCAAGAGCTGGAGGATCATTCCCAGCCAGTGCAGAACGGCTGAGTGCATTTCACTGCCTTGCCTTTAAAGGAGAAAAGTAATGAACACAGTCCCCTCCAGAAGTCATTCCCTGTAGTTACTTTGGGATTTTTGCTAATACACTGAGTCTTCATTTGTAGTCTTACAATGGAAAAATAGTTTCTGAAGAGCATCTTTTTCAAGTGTGTGCCCCTTCTCTATGTATATTTGGTAAGCAGTGTATTTTGAGCCTGTTCTGGTAGAGCAGGAAAGCCTATTTTAAGTAATAGAAGACAATTTTAAGGATTTATGCAGCTTAGAGGTTCAATTTATGAACCAACTGGTGAATCATTTCCAGATTTCTTTCGCAATCTCTCCAAAGGATTCTAGTGTCTAAAGATCATTTTATTATCAATATGCAGTCATGCAGGTCAATGTTCTTTCCATTTGTGAAGCAAATGACATCAAACAAATTGCATTATAAAGCCTAAAAATCCAATATAAATGTGTAATGCTCTTTTCCACTTGATGAGACCAAGATACTTTGCTACCTCAAAATAATACTGATACGTTTAATTTTCACTTTTTTTTGTTACAACAAACCACATGAGATCTCTATTTTGGCAACATTTTACTTTGAAGTTAAAACCTAGCAAGCCCTGGGAGAGCTATGTTGGTGATTAGGCTTTGTGAGTGCTTTTTTTATAGGAGAGAGATTACACTTAAAAAGTGCTTTTGGCTGACTCGCTAAACAATGCTTAAATGTACAGGAAATGTCTGTGACAAATATATTCTGGCTTTATATTTCACTTTCTGAAAATGTTATCTCTTCCATTTAGCTTCCATCATCCATCTATTGTGTTAATAATAATGTTTGAATTCATGAATAGGAGGCAAGCCGAGGATTCACGTGTTACTAGGGAAGGGCTGCACAATATATTGGTTGCAGCTGGCAGATGCAGATGAATAAAATGTGGTTTCCCTGTTGTGCGAGATGTGTGCATCTCTGAGGAAATGTGGTTAATGCTGTGGTCCATCCTCTTTGCTGGACCGCTCGCTGTTCGCCTATTCACATAAGTAGTAAAATTGGGTGATGCTTCAGAGTTAAGTGTCCTCTTGTTTTCTTCTCAAAAAGGGAGCACAGCTGGGATGAGGGAAAAGGCAGGTAGGTGGGCATGGGGTTTGCTCTGGTAAATGTTCTCCTGGAGCAGAAATGCAGAAAGCAGTAGGAGTAAATCAGTGAACATCCTTCCTCATGAAGGCTGGTAGGACTGCTGAAAGTGAAAATGAGCAAGAGTGGGTTCAGAAGCACTTGATTATTTAATAACTGATATTAATAAGCCTGTAGGCTAGCAGACTCGCTATTCCTCAGCTTATTGTTAGGTGAAGGATATTGCATTTATAGTGTGAAGTGTTTGAAGGGTATCAAGTTCATATCAAAACCAAAGAAACTGTTAAACAATTTATAGAGAGTTTCAGATAAAGATGAATCTGTACTCAGGGGGGCTTCTGGGATGGTTAATTTAAGATTCGAGTGAAACATAGATTCTTAAAGATTTCTGATTTAAGTTTTCTTTAAAAAAACAGCATTTGGAAGACAGCAAATCAGACCACAGTTCTGCAGGCCATGCAGAGCAGCGCAGAAGAGGCTGAGTGCACCTGGGTCCACAAGAGAGCTCAAGAGAAGGGAAAACAAAAAACCAACCCACAGAAATCAAAGGGGGATCTCATTTGGGAGCTTCAGGGCCTGATGCAACAGTGACATTTGTGCCATCAACCTGCTGTGCTTCTACTTGCCCTTTTCTGAAGGTTTCCTTGACTTGCTTTTGGTGATTATTTCCGTAAGAACAAGGAAGGCAGACGCACTTTGTAGCCATCTACTTACCAGGACATTGGAGATGTTTAGATTCATTGACTTGATGGAGGATATGAGCCTTGATGAAAGTGGATATGGGGAGATAGCATTAGCCTTGCTGTGCAGACAGTAAGAACTGCTTAGAGGATAATGCATTAGGGATATAAGTATTTGTATGTTTTACTAATTGAGGCTCCATAGATTTCCAGGATGCAAAACTCAGCTGAACTTTCTATGGGATGACTTCTTTCTGCTTGGTCTGCATTAGTGTATCAAGATAAACTTGGAAAGAAACATAGGGACTTCTGCTGGCAGCAGACTAGATCGAATGTTCTTCAGGCTCTTATCACTAGTAGAGGTGGCCAACTCCCAAAGAATTGCCTTCACCTGAAAAACACTTTTTCTGTTTCACTAAGCCCACATTTCCCTGAAATGTCTTTTTATTTTTGTCCAAAAGTGACTTTTTTTTTAACTGAAAAATGTGCTATTAGATTATCTTAAGTGAGTGTCGCTTAAAACCATTTTTTTCCAAGTTATAGCTCAAAGAGCGACTGGCATGATATGAAAGTGTTAGTGTCTCCACCTTCGGAGATGACTTCACACCTGTGTTACAAGTTTCTTGAGAAGGGCCGCAAAAATACTGCAGCTCCTCAGCTGAGTTTCCGCAGCGATGCATTACATGATGTTACTTGGGAGAGCACCATTTTGTTTTGCTCTGGCAGGATTTCTGGTATGTTCTTTACCTGGGTAAAAAAGTGCAGCTTTGAATTGATTGGCAACTATGACCAATTCCTCCAAGCAAGGAGGAATAGCATTTGTTTAGGAAAATTGCTTGGGTGCTGCTGAACCCTTGGTAATGTAGTTTAGAGACATCAGCTTTTCAAGGCTGGAAATCCAGGTTCAATGCAGCTTGTGAGGCTAGAGTGCAATTACTTTAATCACTATCTCAAACAGATGACTACAAAGAGCAACATTCAGCTTTTTGCAGTCGCTGTTGGGATGAAATCCTGTCCTGAAAGTGAAACATTCTGTATTTGCCTCTCTCCTATTTTTTCCTGTCAGTACCTCTCGGACAGTGCAGAAACTGTCTGTGAAAACATTGCTGCTGTTGGGAGCTCTGAGCTCTCAAGGCTCTGGAATAGGTACATGCAGCTGCTTTCATCTATGTTTTGGACAAAATTTTGCAAGTTTTGGACAAGCTTTAACGCAACTATTTTTTAGCACGTCTCCTTTTCCTTTGCCCCAGAACTGTTCAGTGGCCATAGCATTTGGTGGGTATCGAATTCGAGCGGAGATCAGACTATGAGCAGGTCCAACAAGCAGCACTAGACTAGTGGGAAGTGCATGCGGTGAGGTGGTTGGAGAGGAGAAAAACAAAGACTTGATGCAGAGCCTTATCCCCTGCAGCCCAGCCCTGCTGTTGTGCAGGGAATGTTTATATCCCCTGTCCCAGCGTTTTGACCATTTTTGAAATTAAATAAATGGAGTTTTAAATATCCTTGTTCCTTTATTCCTGATTAAACTCTTGTATGTTTAATTTCAAATGCTAAAACAAGTACTTTGGTCTCCAAAATATGTCTGTGTTTTGCAGTTTTACATAATTGCAGAATTCCAGAATTGATATTCTGCTTTGGCTCTCTACCCTATATGGCCATGCATGCTCAAGGGTACTTCAGAGAGAGTCTATTGCAGAGAAGATTTGCGTTTTCAAAGTAGAAATTAAGTGTGGGGTTTATTGCTTGTTTATTTTTTTTTACTTTTTTTTCTCTCTTTCTCCAGTAACAAGGGATATATTCTTAAGTGCTTAGAAGTATGTAGGAATAGTGATATAAGAACATTTACATTTCTTAACTTGTATAAATGATTCTCTTAAATTTTCTATGACCAGCCTGATATTTTGAACAAAGGAAATTGAGTACTAGTTCTGACTGGACTGTGTCGATAGTTGTGGTAGTAGATACAAAAAACACCACGTCGTCTTTTGCTTTCTTTCCCCCAGTACTTATGCGTGATTGTGTTCATCTCATTCTGATTTCATAAACGCACATTTCTGCGTATGCCACAATGTAACCAGCAGCTGAGCGTGTGAATCTATATGATAACAATGCCTATTGCTTCCTGTTGTATTTCGACTTTCCAGAATTTGCTTAGCAAGCGACTTGAATCATGTAATTGTTGCATTGGCACGTTCTGGGACACGAGCTTGGCTCAGTTACTTGTTGGGTTTAGCTTTGTTGGTTAGCCTGTTTGGTGACACTTGTGCTGAGGTTGTGACAATGGAGGGCAACTTTGAAAATACCAACCTAATAATAATCAAAGACAGTATCTCTTTCTTTGCAAAGTAAGCTAGTGTGCAAAAGAATGAATTTAGTGACTTAAAATATCAATATAACTGACTTTATGTATTCTTTCAGGTATTGGAAATTTGACTGAAGACCACATATGCACTGGGGTATGTAATAATTCCTTAATGTTAATTTTGATTTGTCTATGGATACTTTCTAAATCACAATTTTAAATCACGCCACTAACTATCTATACATTCTTTGCACTGGCAGTGGGTTTTATTTTTTTTTTTGAACTGAAAGTGTGTCAGTCTGCATTTAAGTTCCATAATGTATATTGTATTTTATGGACTATAACCCACAGCAGCAATGGTCATTTTGTAAAAAGACATTGTTTTAAAACAATGTATTTAGTGACTGAACCTTTTGCAGAATGCTGTGGATACACGTGTTTAGTTTTGACTGGCCTTTTTTGTGGTTTTCAATGCTGATGTTCAGTTAATCATTGAAAGATCAACTCTTAAATTGATAATTCAAGTGTATACTGAGGGGCTTATGAAAATCAGATTTATTCATCTTAAGTTTTAAAGTCTAAAGGAGTCAATATTGTTGATGGGAAGGTTTCTTCCTGTATAATTCNACTCTTAAACTGATAATTCAAGTGTATACTGAGGGGTTTATGAAAATCAGATTTATTCATAGCATCTTAAGTTTTAAAGTCTAAAGGAGTCAATATTGTTGATGGGAAGGTTTCTTCCTGTATAAGTCAAAGTCCTTTTTTATTTTTAAAAAATTTCTTCTGGGCTAGAAGCCAGTATAGTACACAAACATAACTGTAGGATAGTTAGAGCAGAAGGTTGTGCTTTTCTTGCTGCCATTTGCTTTGCCTCCCTGTTGTGTTGCCTTTGACCTGTTTGATAACTGCCGTTCACCAGACTTGACTCATGTAGCCAGTCTCCACAGATAAAACTGCTGCAGAAGAATAGACTTCAGAGTGTGAATTATATTCTGATTTCTTGAAAGGATCTGAAGGAACCTGTACAAAACCTCTTCAGAGCTTAGAATGGAATATGTAGAAATAAGTGTGGGAATGAATTAATCTTTTAAAAATACTTCCCTTGTGTCTTCTTTCTTAGACATTATTACTGTATCTGTTCTGAGAGGTTACAGACAGCTTGTCATCAAAATATTTAATTTCTTTATTGTTTTTTTTTCTTTGAGTAATTCAAAAGTTTCTCCTTAGTGGTGGGTGTTTAAAATGCCAACTGAATTACTGTTTTACATTAAGGAGACTAATATTATTCAGCGTGGATGTTCTGAAATTAGAAAAGCTATCTCTGAGGTTTACAAAGACTGTATGATGAATTTTTGATATACCACTTTCTATGGCTGTGAAAGGAAAAGCTTATTTCTTAATACAAAAGAGAACTTTGAATAAGGGACTCGGGCTGCGTTTGGTGAGCACTCCCACGCCAGCCTCCAAGCCCCCTCTCGGGTGGCTCCTCAAGTTTCCCCCAGTAACAAGTGCTGCTGATCTGTGTTTCACTTGGAAACCTTTTTGAGCTGCAAATGGAGAGCACTCCAGATGAGTTGTGTGACCTTGGTTCCTGGTGCCTGAGCAAGAGCTGCAGGATTCAAATGCAAGGATGATATTTCTGGTTGCAAACCTTGTTGTCTCCTGTTCTGTGTTCCCAGTCTGTACATGCTGGTCGGAGAGCAGATGTGCGCGACCCTAGGCAGGTATCAGCACACGCCGCTGCCCTGTCAGCGCTGCTAGAGCCCTAGGGAGAAGCACAGAAATGGTTTTCTGTTTGCAGAATAGTTTGGTATTTGGTAAACACCAGCATCCATAAGAATGTAATCAGACTTTGTGTTAAATACCTCAGTTCTGATACAAACCTGTGTGACATTTGCAGGGAAGTGGTATTAGAAAATAAAATGTGAGTAAACCCTTGGAGAATGCCAGTGCTTAGAAGTTAGGTGATGCAACGTGCTATGTTGAGGTTACGGCGATGTGAACCAGAATTCTATTTTCTGTGTGCTGTGGGAAGAAGAGTCAGAAGGGCAATCTGGTTCTCTTGCCTCTTTCCGGTATAGGAAGGTGGGGAGCTCTGTGCAGTTCTGGTATGAAACAGGGTGGTCTGAGAGCCTCAGGTTTGTTTATTTGAGGATTTAAATTCTACTAAAGCCTTCCAGTGGTGGCAGGGGGGAGGTCTCATAAGCGTATCTATACATATGTTTTTATTTTTACCTGAAGCTTATGCATGCTTGGACTCCTTTAAGTATTTCCATAGTTAAGTATGACATTTTATAGATCTTGTGGTGTGATAGTAGAGGTTTTTGTGTCTGGCCCATTAGGTAAACAATACCTTGTTTTGATTTCCTGAAGTGGCTCGGTAAGTACAGATTTCAAACAAAATATTTGTGTATTTCAATGGTATAACTATAAAATGCTACTTTATTACCTGTCAAGGTAATTAAAACAGCTACAGGCTAACAGTCATCCCAGAAAGCTTGTAGCATCTGTGCTTTGCATTCAGTGATCAGACATTACAGTGCAATTTTAATTAGAAATGTTACCAGCAGACACACTGTACAGTTGTGTTTGAGTGTTGTTTTCTGCATGGGAATACTGACTGTGTTGGACGATAGCTCGAGGAAAGGAAATTATAATGGGTATGTTTTGTGCTTTATAGTCTGCATAGCAGTTAATTATAACATGGTTTGAAACTGTAGGGTTTTTATCTCATTGGCGTTTGGTATCAGAGGGTACCCAGTTTTCTTGGTGCCGTCTGCAGGGATGTCTTGAAGATGCTGACAACTGGAGTGCCAGTGCACAGTGCCACCAGTCCTTCCCTTAACGTGGAAAACCTAAACAGCTGGGACTAAATCAGTTGTTCTTGAGTAATTTCAAAAACTAAATGAGCAAAATTGCTATTTTATGGTGGATTTAGTCGTATATGTCTTTTAGAGGACAGACTCTGCTTTTCTTGAAGTTGCACCTTAGATATGGTTCACTAATTTTACAGCAAAATGAAATGACAATTTTTGCTACATATTATTTAGATTATCCTTAGATATTGCAGAGAAGCAATTAATTTGAGCCATTTTTCATTTTTCATTATGTAAAAACAGTATTTATCATAGAGTACTCATGGTTTGACTTTTACTCATGAGAACAAAATGAACACAAAAGTGCCAATCAGATATTTGAACAAAATTTATTATGAAAGTCTGTTACAAGGCATGGGCACCTGCCCTTGCAAGAAAAGTCCCCTGCAAGCAAGTTTTGGAAGGGTATCTGTTAGGTGTTTAACTCAATTTGGTGAGGTATTTCTTTACTGTTGTGTAAAACTCTTGAGTAAAAATGTCTTCCAGAATGTGTCTGAACTGGAGATATTTATTGTCTGTGTTCCCTGTGTGTATGGGGTTGAAAATGACACTGCTGAGGAATAACTTGCAAGTTAGCAATGTCATTGTGTTCTTGAAATCTGATACAAAGATTATTTATGTATTAAAGCAAATCTACTCTTCTGCACTTGGTTGATGTTGTAGAGAGATTATCGTGGTTTTACAAGATTAGGATGTTGTAAATATGTTCTGACAGAAGTGCTTTTACAGTTCCTTGTGGCTGGGGTAAGATGGCAATTCCAGACCTTGTGTTTTTGTTATTTTCCAACCTTCTCAAGGTTCCTAATTTCAGATTCTGATGTACTCTGTATTTCATGTGGCGCAAGTCTTACAAGTAAGGGGAAATTATCTCTGATGATAAAACATCACTAGAAGTGGCCCTGCTGCTACACATGAGCTTGTAATAATTTATCACTCTACATGATGGATGGCATATTTTGGATGTTAGTGGGTCCAAGGATTTCAAGGATTATTTTTCTAAGACAAATGGCTAATGGCTGCTGGGTGGTCATGAGAAAAGGGAATGAATATGCTGTTTTTACGGTTTATTACTATAATAAAAAGCCCCTAAACCAAACAAATAAATTAATATATTCCTCTTCCTCCTCCACTCCCTAAACAGGCAAGTCCTGACAGCTACTTTTGCGTGTTTTAAGTATCAAACTGGTTAAATCTAATTCTTCTGGCTAAATCTAGTTCCAACACATATTTTTTCTTCTTTATTGTTATATTACGGCTCATCCTGTTCATATGCATATGGCAAATATTAGTAATCTACGTTCTCCAACTTTACGTGCTGCATTTTTAGCTAATATATTCCATGCCAATTTATCAAACCTGTTCAGTGACTAGCTGAACTTTCTGCACTGTTTTTAGATGAATTACAAAGAGACAGTTGGCAGTTTTGTTGAGGAAGTCCCTGTAAATGCCTGAATAAATATGTATTTTTCTGATACAGGAAAGAACGTTTCACAGCTGACTTGTAGGCAGAGGTCACTGCCTGCCTGTATCCTCTGGGCTTTTATGCTTCCTTTCTTGTGTATTCTCTCTCTCTCCCCTTTAAGCTCTGCAATAGCATAGCCAGGTCAAGTTTAAAAGCTTAGAGGAAAGATATATTGTAAGGATGCTTCCTGGACTCTTAAAAGGCTGAAAGATGAAGTCTTCTAGCGAATGTCGAAGTGGTTGAGGCTGAAAGCAAAAGGAATGTGTCCAAGGGAAAGTACTTGTATTTAATAAATAAAAAAAGGGGGGAGGGCGGGTGGAGGGAGAGCCTTAAACAACAAAGATATGGGTAGGTGGTACTGTCCAAAGCACTGCTTGAAAGGAATGAAAAACTGTCTTATAGAGGTGTTATTTGATTGAGAAATAAAGTGCTGAATCACTGGAAGCCAGCAAGCAAGGCAGTCTGGGGACTTTGCAAAAAATAATGTCCACTGTAATTTGATTAAACTCACAGTAGCATTTGTTTGAGATTGTGCATCCATCATCATGTAGTCTGTGATGGTTGAGGCCTCAAGGGCTACTGAAGTGAATTTAGTGCTCCTGGAAAATGCTGGAGTGACAGTTCTGAACCAGATGATTCTCGGTTTACCCATAGCCATGCATTTTTTTTACCTAACACACCTATTCATCTTTGACTGTGAACGTTTTTCTGGTGGATTGTTAATCTGAATTGGAGATTACATTTTCCTGTGCAGTCTGGAAGAGGAACACTGCATGCTTGAGCAATCAGTTGCTAATAAGTCTTGAATAGCTGAATTAAATAAGATAGATTTATGATATTTAGTGTTTCAGAGGTTTGTAGATACAAGGTGAACTTTTAAGACCATAAGCACCATTAAACCTCTCTTAATTTCCTTTTAAGAAACAATTTGGATTAGAATGGTCTCTTGCTGTGCTAGAACACACAGATTTAATAAACTGCTGATAGCTCCTTGCAGCCTGTCTGGTCTGAGTGTGTGCAAGAGCATCTGAGCTTTACTGGGACTGAAGAACTGAAACTTCCCTTTCTGTTCTTCATCTTGATAAGTTAGCTTCAGACCCTCCGTGTCTCTCTACTCAATGTTTCATAGTTAACCAGGGAAAAAAGTGTTAGTAATCTACAAAGCCCTTTTCTGAGAATTTCTTCAGCTCAAGCAGCTTGATCAGAATCCAGCATCAAAATGAACATGAAAAAGCTTTTCTCAGGTGTGAGGGAGAAAGTCTGAATACAACCATGCAACAGCCCTATGTGATGCTGCAAAGTTAAAAGCAGAGTCTCCTCTTTGGCTGAAGCAATGGCTGTTGTAATTATAAATACTGAAAGTTATTCTCTCAGACTTCAATGTGAGGAGAGAGCTGTTGGAGGCAATCTCCTTGAAGGTAAGCAGCACAAAGAAATGAGAGGATAAGAAGGTAAGCCACAGCTTTACCGTGACAGCTATAGTGATCCTTCCTTCCCCAAATTATAACACAATGACAACACATACATATGCAATAAGCATTAAATAAGGTTGTAGAAAGGAGCCTTGATCTTTCTTTTTAACCCAGCTTTCCATTCCTTGTCAGAGAGGAGTGAAAAGAAGACTTGGAATAAAGAAGGCAGCGAGCTCCTGGCTGTTTGCAGAGGAGGAGGAAGGGGGAATCAAAGAGAAAATGAATGTGGCAGGGGATGAACGGATTGTGAACGTACATTGAAATTTGCTGCATGTTATGCAGTCTGTCTTGCAAATATGAACAGATTCTCTCGTTTTGTCATGCAGGTTTTCTGTGAGTAGCTGTCTTGTATGAGTGTTCTCATGCATTATTTGGCATGAACAAGCAGGATATATTCATTGTTTAAATATCTTTGTTTTTATATTTACTTTCATTAACTTCTTTAGGTTTGTGAGGAGAATATACTCTTTTTGCTATGTTAAATCACATCATTTTTACTAGGTTTTCAGTAAGAAAAAGGATAAATAGTTCTTGTTACAGGTGGGACAGCAGAAATGGCGAATGATTTTCTGAGCAGCTAGTAAACCTTCAAATCTCAGTTGTTTGAACCACCTTGACTATGCCCCTAGTAATTTGCAATAGCATCAATTAACATTTAGGACACTCATTCCAGTATGCCAGCATATTAAACATTTACTTTAGGAATGCAAATGAAGTCCAGCATCTTTGCATTTCACATGCCCCTTAACCCAAATATTCATAAGACAAAAAAACTTCAAATCAGCAAGAAGTGATGTTGCTGCTGAAATTATAAACTGTGAAATGATTAGAACCAGGTTTTGATATTGTACCTGTGTATGCAAGGTATTCACTCAAATTCAGAGTGTTAGAGCATTGTAAGACTGAAACAGATGTTAGCTCTACCCAACTAGAACTCAGAAATTCCAAAATATATCCAACATTTGGATGAAATATCAGAGCCCCTCTAGCCCATGTAGCTCTTTGTTAGCACATCTGTATCCTTTTCCCCTTAAAAAAGGAATTCTCAATAAATAAATGCAGTAAACAAAAACATATATGACAATCTAATTTTCTAACTAGTTAATTCATCCTTAGATTGTATTCCACTCAGACTTCCACTCAGTATTTATTCAAACTGTTACCTTATTCTGTTATCCTTTCCCCAAAATACTATATTCAATATATTTTGTAAAAGATGTTACAGCATGTGACTTACTGTAGCTGTGAAATCACATGTGTTTGCCTGATCTAGTCCCTTTGGCAAAATGATATTTTGCCTACTGAATGAAAAATGAAAATGCCTACTGAATGAAAAGTGGTTTTTTTTTTTTTTTTTTTTTTTTTTTTTTTTNTTTTTTTTTTTTTTTTTTTTTGCTTTTTAAAGTCTATCTTGATTTTTCTTGTTTTTTTCTTAGTTTCTTTTATCTAAGAGCAGAGCTGAAGTTAGTGTCTTTAGTGAGAAGGAAAATAAGACATGATCTTTTGCTTGATTTGAATGGTATGTTTTCAGCTGATCATTGAGATACTGTGTTATCTTAAACATCTCCTCATTTTGAAAAACTTCTTCTATAAAACATGATCATATTTAGTTCTGATCCTCGTTGCAGTGCTGTTACTTTGGTACTTACCCTGAGTGGTGGCAGAAACCATGCGTGTCCCCCCGACCTCAGCATGCGACGTGGCATAAAGACGGCATCGGAGCATGAGTATGTTGTTTCCGTTTGTTTCGTCTCCTTCGCTTGCCTTGGACTTTTGAAGCTATCGCTATAGTCTCATACTCTCCATTTTCTTTTCCCATGAAATAGCTCTTTCTCATTGATACTTAGATCTTCTTTTTGCTGTTTACTTCTGGCTCGTTACCAGTTACGAACATGCAAAGATGTGTGCTAGTTGTCTGTTAGTACTTACTAAAGTAGCTTAACTCTCCAGCATTATACCCTTAAATGGAATCATATGGGTTGTAAACTATATTTCAAAATTCCCAATAACTTCANTTTTCTTTTTCCATGAAATAGTTCTTTCTCATTGATACTTAGTTAGATCTTCTTTTTGCTGTTTACTTCTGGCTCGTGACCAGTTACGAACATGCAAAGATGTGTGCTAGTTGTCTGTTAGTACTTACTAAAGTAGCTTAACTCTCCAGCATTATACCCTTAAATGGAATCATATGGGTTGTAAACTATATTTCAAAATTCCCAATAACTTCAGAAGTATTTTGGCAGCTTTATGCTGCTGTACTTCAAAGCAGTTCAAAGATCTTCTTCCTCGTTTTTTTTTCTCTCATTCTTCATTCTTCTTATTCATCAAGAATTATCACAATTCTGTTTCACCGTACTCCTTGATATGTGAGATACCTCAGCAGAAGAAACCTCTCCTGCTGAAGAGATGTGTCCTATATTTTTTTTCTGGCTTTGCCACAGCCTGTTATTCTAGAATTAACACTGCCGAATTCGGAGGTTGATGGTTTGAGGTACCTTCTTTTTCTTCATCTATAAAAAGGCACGATAGCTGTCTTTTTGACTTCTCTTCTAGATGCCTTTTTTCAAAATGTATACAGTATTGTAGCTGTAATATACTAGCTGTGCATTAAGTTGTCATTTCAATGCAAGTTTTATCCATCACAACTGACATGCTAATTTATTTCTATTTTTAATTGCTAGAGCATATATTGCTCATATTCTTGATAGTAAGCTTTTCCACCTCTGATGTTCAAGTATCCTAAACTGCTTGTTTGTCCTTTGGGATGGTTTGTGTTCATTCGAGCCTCAGTGCAAACTTGAATGGAGATGCTGGAACTACTCCAGGCTTTCAGGGAAGTGTATGCAAGGGAAAGCCTATTCTTGCTTCTCCTTTATTTTAGTGTGGGTTCTTTATTTTTTTTTTCTCTTTTGCTTATTGTCAGTTCCTGTTGTACTTTGCCTACTATTTTATAGACAGCTACATTCTCGCTTATGAATTTGTAATGGGGATTATATTGATTAATTCTTTTAAAACTAGAATGATAACGAAAGGGAATGACTGCTCCACAAAGATGCCCCAAGAGGCAGAGATGCGAGTGTCCGTATGAGACATACTGATATCTGGCAGTATTTTTTTTCTTCAGCATCTGTTGGACTTCCACATGGTGCCCTCATTACAGGTTCTGTCAAGTTAAGCTGCTGTGTATTCTGGATGTGGATGTGGTCATACGCAGTCCCTCAATCCCCAGCTGGTCCTGCAGGCTCCTGGATGATGCATGTGGTGTGCACCAAACCAGAAGGACTTGTGGTTATGGCATATGTAGCTTGGATGCGTGGTACATTATTAACATTTGTCTATGAGTTTTTGTTTTAGACTCGATTGCATCCATATGAGCGTCCTATTTCTGAGCAGGTGTAAATGTTCTTTTTATAAAGGCCTCTGGCCAAATCTGTCTTTTGTCAAAGAAATGCAGGCTTTGGCTTGCTCAGCTGCTGAGAGACAACCTGCAACAGCTGGAAGTCATTACGCAGCACTGCAAATTACTTCAAACAGGAGATGTGCTAGATCTCTCCAGTATGCTCCTCAGAAGCTACTGCAAATGTAGAGCTGGGGTAAACCCGAGTATTTTATGCCATTTTATAGTGTCTTTTGGTTGTTGTCAGAACACATCACATAAATCATGTGAAATGCATGTCAAGTAACTTAAATCTTTGCACAGTGAATCTCCAAAAAAGATGCTGTCATCTTCATTGGATTTTCATTTCTTTATTTTTAGTGTTTTCTGCAACCTTAACTCATAAATCACATTTTCTTTGCTCATTATGTAACTCTGTCTCTGGACGGTGGTGTATAGTCTTTACATTTTTGTAGGCTTTTGGATTTGCTTTCTGTCTTTTGAGATTGTTTTTCATATACTGTACTTATTATCTGCATTTTATAGATAAGTTTCAAGAGTTTTTACAACCCCTTACACTCTGCTTTCAAGATCAGTTAATTGTAGAAAATTCTGTGTATCATTTTCTATAGTGATACACAGAGTGATTGCATTATTTTTGTTCTGATCAGTCATAGCATAAAACTGCCTGATTTCCAGGTGATTTTCATTTTCTTTCCTAAACCATTTTCATGTAATTCTGAATTCTAATGCTATTTCTATACT
The DNA here is from genome assembly GCA_013389825.1 of Crypturellus undulatus. Taxonomy (NCBI): domain Eukaryota; kingdom Metazoa; phylum Chordata; class Aves; order Tinamiformes; family Tinamidae; genus Crypturellus; species Crypturellus undulatus. The sequence continues at coordinate 676,518 of VWPW01020719.1, forward strand.
AAAATTCTTTGTGCTGTGGTATATTTTTAACTAATGATGTGTCACCATGCTGACTTGGATTTTCTTGTATTATCTTTGCAAACAACTAAAGTTCTTAAGAGGGGGAGGCGGAGGAGAAGCAGTGCCAAAGAGTTTAAAAAGTCACTCATTTTCATGCAAGAAAAAGATCAGACTGGCCTACGACCAAATTAATTAAATGTTCCATTTAATGAAAGATGCCAGTTAGGAATAGATAATACTTTCCATGTGAGCTGCTTTGCTGTATGATCAAGTGGCTTCTGAATGTTATATAAATGTCAAACTACTAGGGAAGTTTTAGGATGGAGCCTTTGCTGGTGCACGTTATTACTCAGCAGGGTTTTCAGCACCAACTTTTCCATTAAGAGGGGCTGTCCAAAGAGTGCTGTGGGATTACAGGACCCAAAAGGACCAAAGCATCAAGGAATCCAAGGGAAGCTCGGAGTAGTTATTCTTGTTAGTGGGTTTCAGTGCCAGGTCCTAAAGGAGCAAGTGAATGTTTGCTTTTAGAAAACAATAGTGGACAGAGTACCTTGCACATTCATATTTAATGAGCTGGTAATTGTGACATTCACTAAGGAGGAGAGTAACCTTTGGGAATTAAGTTTAAGAAACAAGTTTAGAAAAAGACTCGGCAGAGAGGTAAAGTGCCAAGGAAATGTTTTCTTTACTGATGGGAAGGGGAGGAGAGGGGGATGCTTTCCTATTTATTGTGGCAACTTAAATGTAGTTTTGATTCTTGAAGCTATGTATCTGAAGCCAGTTAGCTGGAATATATTTCATTATGTTGCAGAAGCGCGATTTCACCTCCTGTAGATTAGGTAACTTTAATAACAGTTTACCGAGGTAATGCTGCCCTCTGCTTAAGAAATGCCAAACTTCATTGTGTAGTTGCATACTTAAATAAAACAAATGTGCGCAAAAAGACGTGCATTTTCTCCCACTATTTCAGATCTTTAGATGTAGAAGGCTACATCTTTGGTATTTGTGGACTGCCAAGCTCTTGAGTGCTGACTGAATCTGTTATGTCAAAACTAGTTCTGTCTTGCTGTAGGATTTTGAGGGGTATAGTATGAAACTTCTTTTCTACTCCAAAATAGTCACATAATACAGTTTTTAGTCTGTTGAAAGAATCTTGACTGAGAGGTCATTAGGCAAAAGAATGAAGCTAATTTGCATATACATGAATACAAAAAAAAGGTCATCTTGATTACTGCCTTTTGGGATTTATTTCAAGGCAACTAGTTATTTGCTTCTCATATGATGTGACCTAGTGCACTCAATTCTGCCATTTTGTGTTAGTCCTGTTAGTTTTGCTCCTAACCACTGTAAGTGTGTATCATATGGGATAGAAATAATCAATGGAAACACTTTGAATTATCATTTTCAGAGAGAATGTAGCGTAGTCCTTCGGTCTTCCACTGCATTTGCTGTTTCTTCTTTTTCTGAGCCCAGCTTCTTATCTACATTGCATGTTTTTCTTGTGTTCTTGCTTTAGTTGTGCAAACTTGAGTCCTCTTCCAATACTGTGCCCCAAGTTTCAGCTTGAGGGCTGTCTTGCATGGTCCGTGTTGCTATTTGCATTGGGGAAAACTTCCTTCGATAAGGCAAAAATAAATCCATTTAAATCTTACTTTCTTTGTCAATTAGTTATAAGTTCATAATAGTGATGCTTCTGTGGTGGTATAGTTTTTTTGTTGTTGCCTTTTTTTTTTTTAATGACAGTGTATATCCTTATTTTAACCCCTTAAATATCCTTATTTAGAGGTTAGGAATTAAAGAACATCACTTCTGTCAATCTTGGTAGAGGCTGGTGAGCTCAGTCATAGAATCATAGAATCACAGAATGCCTAAGGTTGGAAGGGACCTGTAGAGGTCGTCTAGTCCAACCCCCCTGCACACGCAGGGCCACCTAGAGCACGTGGCACAGGGCTGCATCCAAGCGGGTCTTGAAGATCTCCAGAGAGGGAGACTCCACAACCTCTCTGGGCAGCCTGTTCCAGTGCTCTGTCACCCTCACCGTCAAGAAGTTCTTCCTTAAGTTCCCGTGGAACTTTTTATGCTTCAATTTGTGGCCATTTCCTCTGGTTCTGTCAGTGACCACCAGTGAAAAGAGGCCAGCCCCATCTTCCTCATTGCCTCCCTTGAGGCACTTATAGACACAGATCAGGTCCCCTCTCAGCCTTCTCTTCTCCAGGCTGAACAAGCCCAGCTCCCTCAGCCTCTCCTCATAGGGCAGATGTTCCAGGCCCCTGATCATCCTCGTGGCCCTGCGCTGGACTCTCTCCAGCAGCTCCACATCCCTCTTGTACTGTGGGGCCCAGAACTGGACACAGTACTCCAGATGTGGCCTCACCAGGGCTGAGT